>JAFVLL020008417.1:0-40582 GCA_021397915.2 Tor tambroides
CCGGGCGCTGCAGCATTGGCTGCCCACTGCTCCGGGTGTATGTTCACTACTGTGTGCATGCACTTGGATGGGTTAAATGCAGAGCACAAATTCCACCACTTCCCTTCCCTAACATCATGCATCACTCATCAGCACGATTCTGTCATTTACTAAATGGGCCCAGGAATACTTCCAGAAACCACTGTCAGTAAGCACAATCCGCTGTGCCATCTGCAGATGCCAACTAAAGCTCTATCATACAAAAAGGAAGCCATATGTGAACATAGTCCAGAAGTGCTCTCGTGTCCTGTGGGCCAAGGCTCATTTAAAATGGACTGTTTCAAAGTGGAAAAGTGTTCTATGGTCAGACAAGTCCAAATTTAACATTCTTGTTGGAAATCAACGACGACGTGTCCTCCGGGCTAAAGAGGAGGAAGACCTTCCAGCGTGTCATCATCGTTCAGTTCAAAAGCCAGCATCTCTGATGGTATGGGGGTGCATAAGTGGATACGGTATGGGCAGCTTGTATGTTTTGGAAGGCACTATAAATGCTGAAAGGTATATAAAGATTTTAGAGCAACATATGCTCCCCTCCAGATGACATCTATTACAACAGCATGGCTTTGTAGTAGAAGAGTCCGGGTGCTGAATTGGCCTGTCTGCAGTCCAGATCTTTCATCTATAGAGAACATTTGGCACATCATTAAATGAAAAATATGTCAAAGATGACCACGGACTCTTCAGCAGCTGGAAACCTATATCAGGCAAGAACGTGACCAAATTCCAACACCAAAACTCCAGAAACTCATAACCTCGATGCCCAGATGTCTTCAAACTGTTTTGAAAAGAAGAGGAGATGCTACACCATAGTAAACATGCCCCCGTCCCAACTATTTTGAGACCTGTAGCAGGCATCAAAATTGAAATGAGCTCATTTTGTGCATAAAATTGTAAAATTTTTCAGTTTAAACATTTGTTATGTTATCTATATTCTATTGTGAATAAAATATTGGCTCATGTGATTTGAAATTCTTTTTGTTTTCATTTTATTCAAATTTAAAAAATGTCCCAGCATTTCCGGAATTCGGGTTGTATTTGAACCCTTTCCAACAGTGTCTATATGATTTTGAGATTCATCTTTTCACATGGAAGACAATTGGTGGACTCATACATAAATATTATATAAGGTGAAAACATTTACTGATGCTCAAGAAGGCAACGCAAGAGTGGTGCACCCTGCTAAGCCACTGGCTCCGAAGCCTGTTGTGTTGTGGGTTCGAGTCCCGTGTGGTGCAACTTTATTTTTGGGGCAGTTGTAGCCTAATGGATAGAGAGTCGGACTTGTAACCCGAAGGTCACGGGTTCGAGTCTAAGGCCCGGCGGGGATTGGCACTGAACCCCCAACTGCTCCCCGGGCACTGCAGCAATATGGCTGCCCACTGCTCCGGGTGTGTGTGTTCACTACTGTGTGTAAACTTGGATGGGTTAAATGCAGAGCACAAATTCCGAGTATGGGCCACACTTCACTTCAATGCATTAAGAGCTGGGGGGTGTAATCTTTTTGAATTGGATGATTAGGGTAAATTGTACTTATTTTGTCTTCTGGGAAACATTTAAGTATTTATGTAGCTTCTTAAGCGCAGTACCAAATGAAAAAAAAGAAAAGATTTTAAACAAAACAAGAAAAATTTACACGTCATCATCCTGTTCAAAAGTGTACACCCTCTGGCTCTTAATGCATTCTGTTGCCTTCTTGAGCATCAGTAAATGTTTCCACCTTTTGTAATAGCTGTGTGAGTCCCTCAGTTGCCCTAAGTGTGAAAAGATGGATCTCAAAATCATACAGTCACTGTTGGAAATGGTTCAAATATGCAGAAGATGCTGGAAAACCAAAGTCAGACAGGCATACGGAGACAGGGAGAAAATTAAACAAAAACAGAACCAAACTGAATCAACATGTGACAGAACTTCAATGAAGCAACTCTACTAGTTCTAAAGTGACATTTTTGAATTAGTAACGGAGGCTTGGGTTCAGCTATTAAATTGTCAAATCTAGATTTGAATCCGTGGCAGAAGGAAGTAGTTCTGCACAAAAAAAGGGTTTTTAAAGACACTCTGTGGTTGTTTTGCTATTTATTTATACACTTGTGCTGTCAAAATGTTGTATAAACGCAATATCAGGCTTGTAGCTGTGAGATATGGCTGTATATCAGCATGATTGTGGTGACCAGAGGTGCATGCTAAAATAGAACAATAGAATGCTATCTAACGGCTGTAAGTGTATATATATATATATATATATATATATATATATATATATATATATATGCCTCCGCATTTAGACAGGCTTGTATAACCCCACTACTTAAGAAACCCACCCTGATCCCATCTCTTTTAGAGGATTACAGACCAGTCTCCCTTCTTCCTTTCATTGCAAAACACTTGAACGAGCTGTGTTGAACCAAGTCCTTGCCTTTCTTACACAGAACAACCTCCTCAACAGCAACCAGTCTGGCTTCAGAAGTGGACATTCAACCGAGACTGCCTTGCTCTCAGTTGTTGAAGCCCTAAGACTGGCAAGAGCGGATTAAAAATCTTCAATTCTTATCTTCCTGGATCTGTCCGCTGCTTTTGACACGGTTAACCACCAGATCCTCCTGTCAACCCTATTGGCAAAGGGCATCTCAGGAATCACACTCCAGTGGTTTGAATGTTAGGTCCTCAGATAGGTCCTTCAAGGTATCTTGGAGAGGTGATGTGTCCAAGTCGCAACATCTAACTACTGGGGTGCCTCAGGGCTCAGTTCTTGGACCACTTCTCTTCTCTGTCTACATAACATCACTAGGTTCTGTCATTCAGAAACATGGCTTTTCATATCATGGCTATGCTGATGATACTCAACTCTTTCTCTCATTCCATTCTGATGATCCGACGATAGCTGTTCGCGTCTCAGCTTGTCTAACAGACATTTCTTGCTGGATGAAGGCCCATCACCTTCAACTCAACCTTGCCAAGACAGAACTGCTTGTGGTTCCATCAAACTCATATCATATTTATAATATTTATATGCAGAAACTGATTTTGGCTTGCCTGTGAGACACAATGGTTAGGTTTAGGGGTGTGGGGAAGGTGCGTATCATAAGCACACCAAATAGAAACAGAAAATTTCGCCACTGAAACACACATTCATGAGACCAATACAATACAATACAATATTTATTTGTAAAGCACATTTAAAAACAACCAATGCTGACCAAAGTGCTGTACAGAGTAGAATAAAAAGCACAGAAATAAGATGGATACAACAAGACTATCAAATTTAAAACACAGCACTAACAAAACATCAATTCAACTAATGATCAAGGGGTACTGAAAGCTAGAGAAAAGAGATGTGTCTTTAGAGCAGACTTAAAAGCAGAAATAGAGGGGGATAGTCTGATATGCATGAAGAGGTAGACTATTCCAAAGTTTTGGGCCTGCAGTCGCAAAAGCGCGATCACCTTAAGTCTACATCTAGGCACGATGAGTAGACAGAGATCACTAGATCTCAATGTTCTAGATGGGGTGTATGGACAAAGCAGGTCTGTCAAGTACTGAGGGGCCAAATTATTGAGGGCTTTATACACAAATAGAAGAATTTTAAAATCAATTCTATATTTGATGGGTAACCAGTGCAATGCCGATAAAATAGGGGTTACTGGCTCATACTTGCGGGTACCAGAAAGAAGTCTAGCAGCTGCATTTTGCACTAGCTGTAGACGGGAGAGAGAAGACTGAGAAACACTGTAATAAAGTGAATTGCAATAATCTAGGCGGTTTTGTTACAAAAGCGTGGATCGCTGTTTGGAAATTACTCTGTGATAAAAAGGGTTTTACTTTAGAAAGTTGACGAAGATGATAAAAACATGATTTTACAACAGCATTGATCTGTTTATCAAATTTTAAGTTATGGTCAAATAGAACACCCAGATTTCTAGCACATTGAGTTTCATATGGGGCCAGAGGGCCACAGTCAACATCTAATACACAATTTTCCTTATGCCCAAATAGAATTATTTCAGTTTTATTTTCATTTAAATGTAAAAAATTACTTGAGAGCCAAAGCTTAAGTTCTTCAAGACAGGCCAACAGCGATTGTAGGCCGTTTTTATCATTGTGCTTTAAAGGAAAGTAGATCTGAGTATCATCAGCATATAGATGGAAAGATACTTTATATTTGTTAAAAATGGAAGCCAGAGGTAGCATATACAGGGTAAACAATACCGGTCCAAGGATTGATCCCTGTGGCACTCCACAATTAAGAGGTATACTAGAGGAAGACTGATGACCAATACAAACATTAAAACTTCTGTTGGTCAGATAGGAACGGAACCACTGTAAGGACTGTGCCACGCAGGCCCACAGATGTCTCCAAACATGTCAACAGGACCTCATGATCAACCAAATCAAAAGCAGCACTCAGATCTAATAAAACCAAAGCCATGGATTTCCCAGAGTCAGTTTCTGTAGATATCACTTGAGACTCTTAAAAGGGCAGATTCAGTACTGTGTAGAGCTTTGAAGCCAGATTGAAACATCTCATGAACAGAGTTAGCAGTCAGATAAGATTGTAATTGAGTCAAGACAATTTTCTCGAGGATCTTTGAAATAAAGGGTAGATTAGAAATAGGACGAAAATTGGAAAAAGAAGAAGGATCCAGGTTTGGTTTTTTAAGATAAGGTGTCACGACAGCACATTTAAGACTGTTAGGAAAGGAACCAGTAGACAAACATTTGTTAATAACCAATAACAGACCAGAACCAACTGTGTCCATGATTTGTCTAAGAAAAAAGGGTGGAATTATATCTTGAGGGCAGATAGTTGGTTTTAGGTGACCAACAATTTCATTACATGAAATCAAATCAATAGGCACAAACTCAGACCAAGTAGAAGAACATAATGGAACATCATGCAAAATATATGTTGAATTAAACAGCTGGGATCTTAATGTTGTGATCTTCTCAACAAAAAACTTCCCAAAGTTATTGCAAAGAGAAGTTGAGGGCTCAAGAATAGGATGCACGGAGGGGTTTAAGACAGAGTTAATAGTAGAAAACAGAACTTGAGGTTTGTGACAATTATTTACAATAAGTTCAGACAAATATTTGCATTTTGCAGCTTTTGCAGCTTTCTGAAACATTCAAATGTGTGAGACCAGGCTGCAATTTGGTAGTGGCCTGCTGTCTGTGCAGTGCCTCTGTGTGCGCGCTTCATTCAAATGTGTGCGCGCACATTAACAATCTATCACAGCCACATTGGGATCGATAAACGAGTGAGAATGATAAACTTTCTTGAGGAAGCAGCACTGGCCTGATCGTTCAAATAGGGGGGCTGAAGCCCACCTAAAACGGATCTAGATCTGCCCCTGTTCTCCCAACTGAGAAACCTGATCAAAGTGCTCTAGTTATTATCGATTCTATTGTACGGAACATGAAAATAGAGACTATAGCCACCATAGTCCAATGTTTACCGGGAGCCAGAGCGCCTGACATCTTGGCAAATTTAAAAGTGCTGGCTAATGATAAACGTAAATTCGATAAGATTGTTATATAAGTGTCAGCACAAATGATGGAGATCACTAAAAATAACATTAAAGAGGTGTGTGAACTTGCAAGTACGATGTCAGACACTGTAATATGCTCTGGTCCCCTCCCTGCTTACCGGGGTGACGAGATACATAGCAGACTGTCATCACTCAGTGGCTGGATGTCCAAGTGGTGCCCGCAGAATAAAATTGGTTTCATAGACAACTGGACGAGGGTTTGGGGCAGACCTGACCTGTTAAAAAGAGATGGTCTTCATCCCTCCAGGGGTGGACAATTTTAATATTTTGCATAAACAAACAATGTACATAATTATATATGTTTGTGTGTATGTATGTGTGTGTGTATATATATATATATATATACACACATACACATAATATATATATATATATATATATATTACACTAGAGTTCCTATAGGTTTGTACTGTAGGCTTATCCTCCAGATGACCAGGAACAGATGGCTACAAAAATAAAATAATAAAAGTATGGGAAAAAAGTACTAAAATGTACATATCTCCACGACCTATAGGCAGTGTGCCCACAGATGCCCTTGCCGATATTGCAGATGTTTCCATTGACAATGAACTGATTTGCATGGAAAACTGAGCAAATGGAATCTTTCTGTAAGAAAACCCTTGACCTGTCAAACAAAATATCTCTGCCCACACAGTCATAAAAAGATAACTGTGAAATGCAGAATTCAGCACATATGACTGCCTGTTGCTCACTGCTGGATCCTTTTGTCACTTATTCTAATAAATGAAAGTCATTCTGGTGACTGGATCCAAAACTTTTCTTTCATTAGCACTGAGTGTGTGTGTGTGTAGTGTGTAGATGTTGTGCGTGTGTGACTGTAGTCCTGCTGAACATTCAGTAGTTGGTCCATAATCTATCATTGTGTCACTGAACAAAGCACGTAACTTCAGGTTATTCGAGGGAGTTTACCTCTAATAAGTTTACTATAAGTCACTTAGGGTAAAGTGTCTGTTAACTGACTATTTATTAGTGTATTTTAATGGTAGAGGATTAATCATTAAAATGCTTTAAAGAAGATCTGTTGGTCATTCCTTTTCTGCTGAACGCATGGAATTCATTTAAAAATGAATATTGTTGTCATAATTGAAGAAAGAGAATACCAGAGATTCCTATCTACCCTTGTAAAAAAGTGCACTTTGTATTAAATGTTCACTTGTAGTGTACTGTAAATCATAAACATATTTGGTAACATTTTATTTTAAGGTGTCCTTGTTACACATTACAAGTACTTATTTTTATAATAACAAATTATGCATAATTACATGCAAGTAACCCTAAGCCAAACCGTAATCCTAACCCTAACCACAAAGAGACTTCACTTTCATGACTATATCTCTTAAAACATGATAGTTCACTTTCAAACAGTGTTTGTACCAGTGTTATTTAATATTATATGTAAAGTTCTAATTATATAAAAATATAATTTAGAATTTTAATTTATAATTTTTAAAATATAATTTTATCTAAAAAAGTTCTAATTATATTAAATTTCTAAATTGCAACTTCCTATTTACAAATCCCTAATTACTGTTATATAACACGTCATACAAGTTTTAATAGAAATGTTAGTACGTTGGCATTTTTATTGACATGAAGTTGTAGCAAAAGTGACAGTGCTCTAACAACAGTTATCAGCTCAATACATTAATAAATGACAATTGACACTGAACATGAATACATACATAAGGAAGTAAAACTTAAATTAGAAACTTTTGAAGTTAATATTAAAAGTGTTTCAAAGTGAATATTACCAGATTGCTGATTGGTGTTATATCTTAATGGTTTATGGCTTTGTAAAAGTTTTCAAAGTTGGATGATTAATGGTGTTTTGCAAGAAAATGCTATTTAAATTTTCACACTGATATCTTGGAAAGTGTTACTTGTCACATTGTTACTTGAATTGTTTTTTCTTCTTCTTCTTCAGTGAAGAAGGAGGTTACTCCAGAGGTTACTCCAGAGACACTGAACACTGAACTTGATTTTGTGCATGTATACTGAAGGTTACAGAAACAAATTCCACAGACTCTGCAAAACCCATCATTGCAATGTCCATTACATACCAAAAGCTTCATACTTAAAAGTTCCTTAGAAGTTTGTTCAAATCACTCTTACAAATTAAGCTTCCAGAGCTGGTTTTTGCAACAATGTCATAGAAGAACAATTTGTGGTTTCCCAAAGAACCTTTTAGTGATCAGTTCTTAAAAGAACTTTTCTTAGTGTAAAGATCAATGCAGTAATCTGAAGAACCTTTTTTTTCTACTATAAGAACTTTTTGAGCAATGGAAAGATTCTATGGATGTTTAAGGTTCCTCAAAGGACCATTAATGACACAAGAAAAGTATTATTTCTAAGCATTTGATTCTGAACAGTAACTTTGAGTGACAGTAGCTGGTGATATCTGGTCTGATATGGGGTAAATTTATGATGAACCAGTTGTCTGTTTTTCATTGTGCTGCACGAATATGAGTGGAGCTTGTCTTCTTCTGAGACGTCATTCCACATGATTTCACCACAGGACTGCATCGCATTCTATTCATTTTCAATAAACACAACCAATAACGTTTTTGTTGTTGCTACTGACATAACATCACCAAAACAAACCAGAGAAATTCCTCCAAGAACGTTCCTCAGAATATCTGATATTCCATAGTCGCAGCACTGCCAAAATACTACTGGAACAAATCTGTCATGAACATCAGAGCTGAAATGACTCCAGTTTTGGCACTGTGACACGAAATAAATGCCAGAGATAACTACAGATAACAAAATGGACCCCAAGTTATGATATATGTTATATATTGCACATAAAAACAAGTCCAAAGTGTTCCCAAGCAACTATTCCCCAGGTAGCCTACTTATGTTTTTTAAACATAGCACTGCATGATTGAAATGTAAGTTTTAAATGAAAGCATTATAAAGCTCTTTACACCATATGAAGCTTTAAACTGTAATTAAGCTATCAAGTTGAGTTACTAATTAACTGATAAGCAAATGCGCTTCTAATGGCATTATTTTCTACAAAGTCCATGTAAGGACAGTCCTTGTAGACATGCCACCTCTGACCTTTGAAACCCTGCGGTGTGACGTCTGCACCTGTGCTCAGAGCGTGGTGAGCGTCTGCACACACACACACACACACACACACACACACACACGACTGACTGCATCACAATAATAAAACAAAGGTAACACTTTACAATAAGGTGTCATTTGTTAACATTAGTTAATGTATTAACTAACATGAACTAACAATGAACAATACAATTTATTACATTTTTTATTCATCGTTGATAATGTTAGTTAATAAAACTACAGTTGTTCATTGTTTGTTCATGTTAGTTCACAGTGCATTAACTAATGTTAAAAATCACAAACTTGTGATTTTAATAATGCATTAGTAAATGCTGAAATTAACATGAACTAAGATCAATAAATGCTGTAGAAATACTGTTCATTCTTAGTTCATGTTAACTCATGTAGTTAAGTAATGCTAACTAATGAACCTTATTGTAAAGTATTAGCAAAAACAAAACAACAACAACAACAAAAAACAAAAACAGATTTGATGAGAATGTTTTTCAATTAAATTCCTACATTATGGGCTCACATATTATGTAGAAACTCTATAAAATATGTGCTGTAGTCATGTCTGTTTTATCACTCGGTGTGCTTTTTCTTCCCACGTAATAAAATAATTGCATAATGTTCCTGTTAATTCATTACTTAATTAGTGAGTAATGCAGTGTAATAAGTGCAATAATTCAGATAGCAGTAAATGTGCAATAACGGATCAACATAAAAATTGCAATCACTCCTATAATATTGCACATTTGCATATGATACAGGGTATCCAGCAATAAAGCCAGGATATGCATTAAGAAAGTCAATATTCAATTTTATTTAGCCTTAAATAAAGCCTTACAAAGGTGATATTCTTTAAAACACAGGTGCCAAAAAATTGTAGGGCTGAAAACAAAAAGTAAATCAACATGTATTCTGTGCATTGCAATGCAAAAATAAAACAAAATGTTAAATCAAAATGACAAAGTCTGCTTTAATATATTTAATTTGAGAATAGACACACACACACACATATGTGACCCTGGACCACAAAACCAGTCTTAAGTGTCAATTTTCTGAAATTGAGATTTATACAACATCTGAAAGCTGAATAAATAAGCTTTCCATTGATGTATGGTTTGTTAGGATCGGACAATATTTGGCTGAGATACAGCTATTTGAAAATCTGGAATCTGAGGGTGCAAAAAAATCAAAATATTGAGAAAATCACCTTTAAAGTTGTCCAAATGAAGTTCTTAGCAATGCATATTACTAATCAAAAATGAAGTTTTGATATATTTACGGTAAGAAATTTACAAAATATCTTCATGGAACATGATTTTTACTTAATATCCTAATAATTTTTGGCATAAAAGAAAAATTGATCATTTTGACCTATATAATGTATTTTTGGCTATTGCTACAAATATACCCCAGCGACTTAAGACTGGTTTTGTGCTCCAGGGTCACATATATATACAGTATATCAGCTTTTTTTGCTTGTTATGCATGTAGAATAAGTGAATTGTGAAGGCATAAATGCCTCCATGTGATATCGAAAGTATGCATGTCTGCTGACAGTTACTGTTAGTGTGTTGTAATCTGGGGCATGACGGTATTTAATACTAAACCTCAGCTGCTGGCCCTGACCTGACCTCCACAAGAGATATTACTGGAGGAGCACAGCGTGTGACAAGATCTGACGGTTGTGTGAGCAGAAAAACCTAACATTACTTGAAATGTGTGATACTCAAATACATTCTGATTCCACTTGCTGCATAATAAACATTCCACATTTACAACAATATAAAATATTATGGCGGTACAGTATAATATCAGATGGTCATATTATCGTAATTTTAGATGTACCATATTTATATCACTAAACATTACCAAAAATACAAAAAAAAAAAAAGTTTTCATCAGATAAAGTCATGTGTCTTCTACACAGAAGTGATGTAATGTTGATGTAAAAGAACATAGTTCTGGTACTTCTGAAGTTGAAATCACAATCATTATGATATTTATTATCTTTATCTTGGGTGTGTTTACAGTCTCCACCTTAGATAGCAGGACATGCATTTATAACAGCTGAGATGGATAAAATACACTATGGAATGTTGTATAAATATACCAATAAGTAGCCTATCAGGAGACGTGTTGCCAAATTGGCTGGCTACACAGTCGGGCTGGATCCATTTGAATGGTGCAGGAAAAAAATGTTCTTGGGTGACTGTACAACAACACCCTCGAGAAAAAGCAGCAGCACACTTACAATAATAATATGTTTTAAACAAATAAACTTAAGTGCAGCTGCAATGTAATGCTTTGAGACACCTATAACGCATGTTATTTACAATTAGATGAAAAAGTATCATTTAAATTTATATTAAATACAATTAGCTGAATTTAAGAGTGCTTGTTTGCCTCACCTAAGACTTCAGTACATCTTAATCTCACAATTACTTACTACTGTCTATTAAATGACAAGCATTTCAAATATACTTTGATGTCATTCCAGTTGAAATTTTGATTTATAAATTTGTAGATACACATTTGCAATGATGAAGATGCAGTTTACTAAAGCTGAATGTCATATTAAATAACACAAGTCTACAGTTACATTTATAATAAAGCACTTATAATAAAGAACTCTTTAAAACATGACAAATGTTATGATTTAAAATGCACTTTGATTCAATTCTGTGGTCATTTACTCTCCCTCAGATTCAGAGCTGTATGAGTTTCTTTCTTCTGCTGAACATAAAAGAGGGTATTTTGAAGAATGTTGGTAACCAAACAGTGCAGCCATTAACTTTCATAGTATTTTCCCCATAATCTATGGAAATCAATGGCTAAATGTTTGGTTACCAATATTCTTCAGAATATATTTATATTTTATATCGTGAAAGTGTACTTTATGTACACCTAAGTGGGCATTTATTCAATAATGTTTTAATAATACTTTAATAATATTAATACTTTTCTATTTACATTTTTAAGATTTGAAGTACATTACAAGTACACATTTAATTAATAAGCACATTTCTTTTCCATAAAGACAGGGCTGTTTTCATCATCCGATGGAGAAATGGCAGTAAAATTGATTTTAAATCAAACTAAGACCTCTCAAAGTACATTTTTTTGTAATATCATAATGGGTATGATCATCTCTCTCTCTCTCTCTCTCTCTCTCTCTCTCTATAGACAGCACAGGTTTCCAAATCTTGTATATAAATACTGTGTTTCCTTGTGGCACGAAACACATCAAAGACTGAGAGCATAAGGCTTTTATCACAAATCTACCACAAACTTTATGTTATACAATCAAACCAAAAATTATTCAGACACCATATATATATATATTGTACTAGTGGGTGCAGGACACTATAGTTCATTTATGTAAATGAGGATAGCAAAATAAAATAAACTGTGACATATCATACCCCCAAATTCTTCATCCAGTGGACTACCAGTAAACCTGATAAAAACTTGGGACCAAAAATTTGATTTGACACTTTGACCTGAATATGTTTTGTTACACACGTTTCTATCAAAGTCAACTGACATTATCAAGATGAATTTGTTCTGACACAGTTTAACACTTGAGTTCTCGACATATTTTATTAACATTTTCTAATCTATAGCAAATAAACTGTGATAATGCAAGAAGGTGCCTGAATAAATTTTGGTTTGACTGTAGATGTTATGTCTTCTAAAGCGCAGATCTCTTTGACCACTAGAGGGCACTCTGTGACAGACAGAACAATCTTGCAGGAGCTCTTAAAGCTATAGTTCCACCCAAACATTCTGTCATTATTTCCTCCACACATGGTGTTTCAAACATGTATGACTTTCTTTCTTCTGTAGAACACAAAAGAAGATGTTACAGAAAAAGTCACCATTCACTTTTTAAAAGATGCAATGAAAATGAATTGTGACAGCAGCTGCCAATCGCTCACATTCTGCCTAGCTTTTGTGCTCCACAGAAGAAAGTCAAACAGCTAAGTAGTGGGAGTAAATGAAGATAGAACTATTAATTGTTGACTGAACTATACTGATAAGGCTATGAAAGAAAAGGTAAAGATTCCCCATCAAAGTCATTTATATATAAACAATTTGAATTTGATTTCTTCTCAGAAAGCTGTAAACACTGCGATTTTGTGATGCTTTAAGCACTTCTTTATATGTATTTCATTTCAGTTAATTACAATTGCCTCTATTGTTCCTGAAATATGGTTCAAGTGTGATGCCGAATGTACTGACAAGCATTTATGATATACATTTCTATCGAAATTTGTTGAAATACATTGTGTCATGCATTTTAAAATATTCCTCTTTACACATTTGTAATGTTGAGGTTCCAACTGAAAATACATTAACACGCTACAGATAAAACTGTAATTACTTAGTACTTAATGTGATTTAGTGTGTGTCAACAAATCACATAAGTGTACTTCGTTAAAGCATGACACAAAATTATTGAAATATGATGTAAATAAAAATGTAGAGGTAAAAAAAATTTTGCAGTACAATTTTTAATTTGATATCATTACAATGTGCACTTCTTTAAAAGTGTATAAGTGTGTAAATGAAACGCTAAGAAAGTACTCTATTTAAGTTTACTTAAAGCTGGCCTTTTATAGCATTATACATTTATATACATAACACAATTTTGCAAGAAACATACAAAAAGCAAATATTTCATTATTTCAAAAATGCACTTACATTTTCCCCGGTCTGTTGTCTTTTACGTCACAGGTTTTGATATGGTGTGTTCTTGTGGTGCCATCAGCTAATCAGTGAGGTTGTGATGTAATTATCCTGCAGAGTTATTAGACACAAGACATTTATTGCTCAGGAGACTGGGTCAGAAATCCTGTGTCTGGAAGTGCAAACAACGACTTTGCACTCTAGCTGTCATTAAAACGAATGACAATGCTAGTCTCCACTACATATTATAGACCTCCATGATCACAACCACCCAGCTAACAGGGAACGTTCTCTCATGTTCTTCCAGTAATGTTAACAGAATGTTCATTCAGAGTTATCTGGTCTTTAATTATGTTCTCAAAACATTTGCACAAAAATGTTACATTCAAAAGTACAGAATGTTCCCTTAATATTTGAATAGCAACAACAACAAAAAATGTAAACATTTAAAAACCGGAAGTTTTGAATGTTCAGAGAACATTCAGACATTATGTTTTTTATAAAATAATAACATTAGCAAAATGTTCCCAGGACATGACAAAGCAACACTGACTCAACCATCGATATGTAGCTTTTAAGTAGATGCTACGACTGCTCCAGACGCTTCGACGTGTCCGCCATCTTGGAACAGTCAATGAGTCGTCACTCACAATAAAAATCAATGAGTTTTCCAAAATGCCACAACACACAGCCTCTGATTGTAAAAACCACCCAAAATTTCAATTCCAGAAGAAATTGGATAAACTTTCACAGGTAAGAATGTGTTGGTTTGTGTTTTTAATATGAATGAACTCAATATTACAAGTTTTTAAACTATAGTAACTTTTTAATGTCGTTTTAGCTAACGGTTTCGTCTTGATGTGTGTTAGTTTAACATATTCATCTGTTAAGTCTATTGCAGATATAGATATTTATACATGCGTATAACTACGTTGCAGACCTACAGTCAACTTGCTCTCGAGTGCGCACAGACCTGCGTTGACCATTCCAATATGGTGGACGGCTTACATATTGCGGCCTATAGAAGCTGCTAATCTAGATATACATATCTATGGTCTCAACCAGTTGCATGGACTATCAGATGAGGGAATGTTCAAGAAACCTGTTTGACAACAGTATGTGTGAGTATGCTAATCTGTGTACTATGCTAACTCTGCATATGAGTTCTCTAATGTGTGTGGATGAGTTTCTAGCTCAAGTCACAGAGCAGGACTGTGCTCTAAACTCAAGAATTCCCAACTTGAGACCAGACTTGCTCCTCATAAATCAGACCAAAGCACAAATATATCCTGCACAAACACCAAACACAAAGACCCTTCCTCACATATTAGCAAACATCAGCTGAGGTCAGTGCGGTTCACTGTCAGTGGTCTGAGATGTGTTTTTAGAGGAAACTTGAAAAGATTGATCCTGTTTGTTGTGCGAAGAAAGCCTCTTTCCCATGAGCCACACTAACACTTAACCCCACACATACACACACACACACGACGGTCGTCTCTCTTCTAGTCTAACGGAGGTTTCCAGGGCTCCGCTGCTTCCACAAACACAGTTCTTACCACACAGACCCTCCACGGTTCAGCCGCGGTGGAAAACTGCTCTGACAGTAATCGCTTCACACACACCAGCCGTCACACACACACTTGTCATCTCAAGGCAGTGCAAAAACCAAATAAATGTAGAGAGAGTGGGGGACCCTGGGAATTCATATTTTTCCACGTCAGGACTTCATTTGATCTCGCCTTGGTGTTGAGTTAGTGGTAGCAATTTCCAGTCAAGGTTACCCATCAACACTAATTTATCAGCTTGTGCTGGTTTACCCGAGCACTCTCTCTTTTATATCGCCACACTCGCACACACACACACACACACACACACACACACACATTGGAAGTACAAGTCATCACTGTGATTCGTCAGAGGTGGCTCAGTATTCAATATATTGTGGCTTGGAGTCTATGCCAGCCCACAGAATTTTACCATGTGGTAAAACGTTGTGAAAATTGATTCACGGTTGTATCTGATTGAAATTAAAATTGGTAAGCGCCACCATAATTTGGTTGGAAAACTTTGGTTTGATGAAAGCGCCACCTGCTGGTTACAAGTTGTAAAATAAGACTAAATCTGCTACTTTTTGAATAAAATGGTTGCTAATGTGCTTAGCCTTTCATTTGCTGCAACTATTCTTAATCATTTTAGTACTATTTTCACAATAAGTGGTGCATTTTAAAAAACTCTCAGTACTGATTTCCAAACAGATTGGCAAAAACCTTTTGTGTCTGAAAATGTGTAAGCGCGTATTCATTCAATTTAAGGTTGGAATACACATGACTTTTGCTAAGATTTTGTCCCTATTTGATGTCTGGATGGGTTAAACATTGTTGATGAAAGTCTGTGCAAGTCTGCAGATTTTCGCCAGTCGGAGTTGACAGACTTCATAGAAAATCCCTTAGTGTATGATGTTCACATGTTTGATAGTTTGAACCAATTTTATAATACATATTGTTTTCATTCATCACGTTGCTGCTTGATTTTGTTGTGTTCAGAATGACTTTAAAGTCTGGTAGTGTGTGATCCTTAGTCCTTTAGTGTAGGATGCCCATTTTTTCCCTCCATTTACAAAGTTGGCATGATGCCTAGTATTTCAAAATATTTTTTTCTATTTATTTAAATAGATTTGACTGTCACTTAATTTTAAACTTTTTATGTGTTTTTAAAGTTTCAACATCTAAATCAAGCATTTAAATGACATTACCAAACCTAAAAAAATTCTCAATAAAATATTGCATTCAAATCAGTTAATTTACAACCCGAATACCGGAAATGTTGGGACGCTTTTTTAAATTTGAATAAAATGAAAACTAAAAGACTTTCAAATCACATGAGCCAATATTTTATTCACAATAGAACATAGATAACATATAAGATAGCAGGACAATGCAAAACCATACTGCAGCTATTACAACAGCATGGTGTCATAGTAGAAGAGTCCGGGTGCTGAATTGGCCTGCCTGCAGTCCAGATCTTTCACCTACAGAGAACATTTAGCGCATCATTAAACAAAAAATACGTCCATGAACTCCTCAGCAGCTGGAAACCTATATCAGGCAAGAATGGTATAAAAAATTCCAACACCAAAACTCCAGAAACTCATAACCTCGATGCCCAGGCATCTTCAAACTGTTTTGAAAAGAAGAGGAGATGCTACGCCATGGTAAACATGCCCCCGTCCAAACTATTTTGAGACCTGTAGCTGGCATCAAATTTGAAATGAGCTCATTTTGTGCAAAAAATTTTAAAATTTCTCAGTTTAAACATTTGTTATGCTATCTATGTTCTATTGTGAATTAAATATTGGCTCATGTGATTTGAAATTCTTTTAGTTTTCATTTTATTCAAATAAAAAAAAAAAAGTCCCAACATTTCTGCAATTCGGGTTGTACATCATTTTTTGGTTTACGTTCTGTTATCCTATCATAAAAAAGCAAAAAAAATCCACAAAAACAAAATAAAAGCTACTTTCCTACAAGAAAACAGATAAATTTACAACAAACCCTTTTCTTTAGCAGGAAGACCTCACAACTGGACTCCTATCCAGCCCCTGAGGTTCAGCACATCAGTATGAGCTCAAGTGTTCACACAGCATAACAGCATGCTCCCTGTGGTTACACTCTCAGTACACACTTGTTTGAAAATGAACCCAGGCTGTTGTGTCAGGACTTTATTACTGGATTGCCAGCTTAAGTTGATGCCTCTTCTATATTCTCTTCAGATGATCATGACCTGAGGGGCACTGAGAAACTGCTGTTATAAATTACACGAGGATAGTATAGAATAGAGCATGTGAAAGTATGTGCTCTATCAACACAACTTAACTAATGATTCAAACTCATGATTCCCGGAAGGACAAGAACGCATGCTCAATAACTGTGCTGTTTTTTTTGTTTTTGTTTTTTTGATCACCAGAGGGAGCTAGTCCCTATTACGACGTCAAGTCATGTTATCATTTCATCTGCTCATTTTACTACCACTGGATAGTTTTGCTATTGAAAACTGCCTGGACCACAGTGACTGCAAGAGAACCATCATCTTGAAAGTAAGGCACACTTAAGCTCTCAAATACATCTATACTTGTACACAAATTAGGTTTAACCAGCCATTGTCTGCTTTCCGTTGCTTTCACTCCAAGTAGTTAGAGAAAACGCGCGCAGAAAGCTCACGCGACGCATTCTTTGAATTTCATTTAGCTTGAATCTGCATGAAGTTTTCCAGTTTTATCGCGCCTTCCTGCTTTTCAGCGTCTTGTGACCTAAACTGTTTTAATTACCGTCAAGTTTTTAAAAAACTAAAAACTCCTCTTTAGACTAAAAAATGCATTAGGCTATGTATGTGCAATCATCACGACTGAAACTTAATTATATTTATTTATTTTTTAATTCGTGTGCCATTGTAAATTCACTCGGATGTAAAAGACGATCCAATTTCCATTTCTTACTTACTTTAAGAACATAACGTAGTATTATTACATTATCGTCCACAGGGCTTCACATTAACTTTTTTTGCTCAAAGCCACCTTGGCTAGGAGTTTTCCAAAATTACTAGCCACTCAGCATTTTTAATGGCCACAGTTTTGTTGCTAGGAAATTACTTTTTATATGATTAAAGTTATTGCATCCTAAAATTTACTTAAATTGATTTCCAGGTCATTGTTACCTATAAAATGGCAGTTTTTTTCCTAACCTTATTAAATGTATGTCATCTTTCGTATCAAATTTTTACATTCATATTATTTGACACTATCTTTAATAAGACATATTAGACACAATCTTTGAACTG
Organism: Tor tambroides; assembly: GCA_021397915.2. Lineage (NCBI taxonomy): Eukaryota > Metazoa > Chordata > Actinopteri > Cypriniformes > Cyprinidae > Tor > Tor tambroides. The sequence goes on from JAFVLL020008417.1 coordinate 18,210, forward strand.
CAGAAAAACACAGTGGTGTGTTGCTCAGAGGGGCAACTGTACTGCGATCTTTGTTTGGAACTGTTTGCGTAAACCAAATCGAGCAAAAACAGTCAACACTGACAACATTGTGTCTAAAAGTCAATTAATATTAACTATGCCTATACTCGTTTGAACTCTTGCATAAAACAAATGTCAAATTTTCACCAATTTTCAGGGAAAACTTCACTCTTTTGGTCGTGTTATGTTGCGTAACTAAGTTATATTTTGTTATAAATATAAAAACTACCTTTTTACCGAAGTATGCCTGTGTGCAGTTGTGTTTACTTGTTTTGATTTCTCTGTTACTTGCCCCTTCAAAAAAAACACTTGTCCCAGACCTGCATTAATGTTGAGCTCTGTTAAAGTAGGTAAATTTCAACCCACAAAATTGGTGGGAGTGACCGTGTTACATGCCACTGCTGATATCCACCTGCATTTGGTGGGTTGGCCGGTGTTAATGTCAAGGCCTGATCTGATGATTTTCAGATGAGGCCATCACACCATACACACAAAAATGAAATTAGCTGATAAGAATAAATAAGTCTCTTAAAATGGCTGGACTTTGAACATCTACAGTATGAATATTCAAGAGAGAATGCTTTATCAGATGATAATGCATGACTCATAGTGGTCAAGGGAGATTACAGGCGATGAGGATGATGATGAAGGTGGCTGAGCCAGCTTTGTGGTTTGGCCTCCTTTCCGTTCATCACTTGGTTGCTGATGGGCTGAACTTACACACACACACATACACACCCACACCCACACACGTACACATGCACACACTTACTGTAAATCCTGCCAGACCACAAGGTGCACATTACAAACACACACCAGAAAATGATATCATATATCATATCATCATGGTGATACTTTTTCAAAGCTATTTCAGAAAACATCATAATTGCATTCTGTGATGACTTTTCATAACGTGTCTTACCGTATGTTCAGTGTGTGTGTGTGTGTGTGTGTGTGTGTGTGATTTATAGCTGAAATCAAGTTTTAACTAAGAATCAAAAGGGTTTTATAATCTGATGTCATAGCAGAACCTTTTTAAATTTAACAAAAAATGTTATCTTTTGTTTTCTAATATTCACACATATATTTATCCTTCACTTTTGATGTTGCACTAAAAACTAATTTGGTTCAGTTTGGTAAATGAGGTTTTTACAAACCAGCTTTCTGACCCTAGAAATGAACCAAATTAAAACCATCTATTTACCTTGAATGAAAAGTTATCAAAAGTTAGTTAAGCTGACCAGAAGAACCTACAGTGTAACACCAAAACTTTTTTTTTAATTTACCCACAACCAAAGGAAAACGTTTACAAATATTTTTTTTGTATGATTGTGTATAATGCTGAAACGTAATAGTTGGATGTTCTGGATGTTTCATGTGAAACATAAAAGTATTTTATGCATACATAAAACAATGGGGATGCACCGAAATGAAAATTCTTGGCTGAAGCCGAATAATAATGAAACACTTGGCCGAAGGCCAAATACTGAATACTGTACACAGTTTTTCACGTTTTTTCCCCATTTATTTTGCCGATTTTACACCACTGCATAAATTATAGTCAAAATGTGTTTTCAATATATTTTATCTTGCTTTTGAAAGAAAAAAAAATCTATTACAAAACTACAATTTGAAATGATTTATTTAACACAGAGCATTTTTTAACAATCCAGCAGACATTATACCAAAAAACAAACAAACCAGAATATAACTTAAAATAAATAAATCAGTAATATAGTTATTTTTTTATTTGGCCATCTTTGAGCCCTCCTTCTTGCATAGCCTCTATTAAGCCTATAACTGACTGCTGAAAGAATGCAACATACTCTGAACTCCTACAACAAAAAAGTAATCATATTGAGAACTTCTACTTGCCTACTTCTTAAGGAAAAGTGGCAGGTTCTTCTTTATGACAAGTAGCTTCTCTGCTTTCTCACATGAAAGTCAGTTCCTCTTGACGTGAGATGCAGCACTAAACAGCCTCTGGCTGTCAGTGCTTGCGCATGGAGCAGACAAGAACCTAGGATCAGAATTTTGCAGTTTTTCAACAGTTGCTCATTTCAAAACAAATAAAATGGTTGAGAACCGGATGTAGGCCTACTCTTTTCCCACTCTCTGAGCACAGGATAAAAAAAATATAGGTAACAATTTACAATAAGGTTCCATAAATTAATGTTATTTAATGCATTAACTAACATTGAGCAATACATTTGTTACACTATTTATTAATCTTTGTTAATGTAAGTTAATAAAAAATACAAATGTTCATTGTTAGTTCATTTTAGCATAAGTGCATTAACTAATGTTAAGAAATACAACTTTTGATTTTAGTACTGCATTAGTAAATGAACTGAACAATTGTAAAGTTGCGGTGCTCTTTCCGTGTGTGTGTGTGTGTGTGTGTGTGTGTGTGTGTGTGTGTCTGTGTCAGCTCTGGGGTTAGTCCGATGGCAATTCTTCCCGTTGCCTTCTAACCTAAAACAACAAAATGAACACATTTGCATCAGTGTGTATTTTACCATTTGGAAATTCAATATTTAAGTTCAATATATGTCAGTATTATGTACATTTAATAATTTCAGCTTTACATGCTAATGTTAGCTTCGAAAGTGTTCACATAGCGGTCAGCAGCCGCACATGACGGACAACTTCAGAAAATGTTTTAAAAGGTAAACTTTTCATGAAATGTAAACATTACGAGATACAAAGTGGTTATGGTAGCTAATGTCAACAAATATAAAAGTAAAAATACCTTTCCGACCAACAAAACCAATGTGTGTTTAGTAACGTTGTGATGACTGATTGGATGCAGTATGCACACTTGGGCTTGGTTGTTAACCAATTAGCCTATACAATTTATATGTTTGAAAACCACCAAACTGACCCTAAACCAGCCCAAATTTTGTCCACCCAAATTTTGATCGACACTTACTTGTAGCCTATCTTATTATATATATTACACTTTTTCCTTTTTTTTTTTTTGAGCTGCACACAATAACTAAAATAATAGTTTTCCTAAATAACTTTTATTGTCAACTTACCAACAGTTTGACGTGTAATTGGTTAGAATTCATTTCTTACCTGTTCCACTTTATTTTCCGTTCTTCAGGTTTTCCTTGGCTGCATTCATCACTCGACTCTAACATTCTTTGCGATCTCCTGGGATTCAACCTTATTTTCTTCATGCATGGGAAATACATAGGCCTAATTGTAGCGTATATGTTCAATTATTGAAAGGTATAATGTTTTGGTGTTCAAATGATAAAAATCCGTTGTTGACCGCTAGTTGAATTGTGTGGGCCATGCACCGTATGCCTTTCAGATCGCTGTCTTACAAGGCTTTGAGTATATTTCTTGCGTTGTCACTGACTACCAAGTGCACTTTAGATCGGTTGATACTCCAAGTATCAAACATATTGGCGAATGCTTTGGAGATGGCTGGAGCTGTATGAGACACCCTAAACTCTTGTGAATGAAGCACATCCTTTTGTAGTTTGAAGTCTGTGTCGATCCACTGACTATGCGATTAAACTCAGCATACTGGTGGAGCTTACGTCCAAGCTAAATATATATGATGTGAAGCTGAGGGCTGCAATGTCTGTAGCCAAGAGCTCATGGACTAGAGTCGAAATGATGTTATACATCTCAGGTAAGCACATGTCTGAGAATTAATGGACCGGTTTCACAGACAGGGCTTAGGACTAGGCCTTAGTTAAATTAAGATATTTAAGCAGCTTTTATAAAAATGCCTTAGAAGAAAACGTTACAGGTGTGCATCAAGACAGATCAATGGCACTGACATAGTTTAAGATATGTCAGAGCAAGATAATCTTAGTTGAGACAGCTCAAACATGCATTTTAGTCTGGGACTATCCTTAAACCTTGTCTGTGAAACCGGGGGAATGTCTACTAGGCATGGTGTAACGGGGCTCAATATAGTCCATAAGCCTGCAAAATCCAATGTCCTCTACACCCAAGAATGGTTGATCATCCAAGGCAATAAATTCCATGATCGTTTTAGTAATGACTTTAGCCTGGGCACTGTCATTGGCAAACTTTTTTGTCTTTTCTAAGAAGTCAGCCACAGATGGAGTGGGTGTGCTCGTGCTGGGACTGGGAGGAGGAACTTTGCTTTTTGTTGCTGCCGTGTCTTTCTCGTACTCTGCATGCTGTCTTGATTTTAAATGATAAATTAAACTTGTAGTGCTGTACGTTTTTGTAGTGCTGTACAGTGTCTGCAAACAGCCAGTTTTGTGTCTTTCTCAGATACTTTAAAATTCCTCCACACTGCTGACATGTTTGCTGCATTTACAAAGCACACGTCTCTCAATTTCTATGCTGGCTGCTATTTGACCGCGTCATCAAAAACGCCATTGTTTGGTAGAAATTATTCAGTCTTTTCACTTGTTTGGCCGAACAGCTAAAGTGTGTGTGTGTGTGGGGGGGTTTCTTTTTCCGGCTGAATTATTTAGGTTGCCAAACATTCGGTGCATCCAAAACTGCTCTGAGAGTCACTTCACGAGTGTCATATCATATACACACAGAACTTTAAAGGGATTCACGGCAACCCGTCAAAATAAAAGTTCGGTTTAACTTATTAAAGACATTGTGCCAGAAATAGGCTATATTACTATTATTTAGTAGAATGTATGTAATACTACTACTACTATTTACTACTACTGTTAAAAAAATAAAACTTTATTTTTTTAAAGAAATAATCACAAAATATTTTCATTTTAATAGTAAATCCCCTTTATTTGCCAAAAATCTAAATGTTTAATTTTCATTAATTAAAATATAAATTAAATCAATGTTTTATGCCTTCATCTGATAACCAGTAAAATTTAAATACACAACACAGAATTTCTGAGAGGGGGGGGGGGGGCATTTCATAAGGCTACTGTAAGAATAAATATAAAAAATTGTTTGTATGCATTCAAATAATTAGACATGCTAAACACAGAATTTGGTAACAATAAAACATAAGGTGCGAAAAAAATAAAACATCTCATACAGCCCTAAACATGATGTCATTTTTGTTACACTTTTAAGAAATTAATGTTAAATTGTATAAGTTTCATGATTTAAATTAATTAGACATGCTTTTTGATTAATAAAATTTAATTTGACCATTAAAAAGGAGTCCAGAAAAATTAAAACCGAAAAAAACAGAATCCAGAAAAATTAAAACGGAAAAAACTGAATTTAGAAAAAAATAAAACGGAATTTGGGAAAAAATAAAACGGATTTCATAGGGCCCTACTTATAAATATATGTATATACTTACATATACAATTTCAAGAAAAAGTAAGTGAACATTTTTTTTTTGGTTTTCTGCATAAATTGTTCATAAAATTGGATTTTATTTTCACCAAAGTCACAAATATCAACAAACACAATATTTCTAAGCTGATAAAACACAAACAATCATAATCTTTCATGTCTTTATTGACTATACTCTCATACAAAGTGATGGTGGAAAAAGTAACTGAAACACTAGGATTCTGGTGTCACTAAATGTCAATTGGAGTCAGATGTTAGGAAACCCGGAGTTCGATCAGTGAAATGAGAATAAAGGTGCGGTTTAGAGCTAAATTTACTGATATAAATACCCAGTGAATTGCCTAGATCCAGCCTACCTCTAAGCACTCTGAAAAATGTAAGGCGTTTTTATATTGTCATCTAAAACTATAGTAGATGTTTATTTTATACAGCGTGTTTTATATATATAATCAGTTTTATTTGCTACCATCTTCTCTAAAAGAAGAGAATGATGTCAATAAATAAATGTTGAATACATGTTTAAATGTATGATAAATGATTTGCTTCAGTAACATGTTACTATGCTGTCCTATATATTTTATTACCATATTATTTAAAATAGAGATAAGTCTCTCTTTAGCTTGAAATGTTTATGTATGTGCGTGCTTGTTTATATGATTTATCAGAACACAAATTTGTATAGTGACGTGGAAGCTACACTGATATAACAATGTAGATGTGATTTATAATGAAATTTCTTGAGTCGTCATAATTCAGATTGCTTAAAACAATATTTAATTTTTTTTTAAAAAGTAAAGCATATGCAGAATATTTTGTGTGATGGGTATGTGTACAGTTTGTACAGTACAAAATCATTACGCCTATGGAACATCCCCAGAAAACATAAAAACCAACGTGAGCGCGCTCGTGTGTGTGTGTGTGTGTGTGTGAGAAAGAGAGAGAGAGAAACAGAGAGGGTGTGGGTGAGAAAGGGGTCAGAGGAGCTTTTCCGACTTCAACCTCTCATTCGGACAATGGTCATCATCGCTCCCAGAATAATGTAAAACTAAATGATTATTTTTATACAGTATGTTAGTTATAATCACATTTAATTTTTTTACCACCTTCTTTAAAAGAATTATGTGTTTTATAAGTTCAGTGAACTTAATTAATTGTTGAATACTTTAAAATGTATGATAAATGATTTGCTTCAGTAACATATATAATTATTTATTGCCATATTCTTTATAATAGAGATAAGTCTCTTTAGCTTGAAATGTTTAAGTGCGTGCTTGTTTATATGACTTATCATGATACAAAATTGTATAATGACATAGGTATTACACTGATATGACATTGTGGTTTATGATGAAACTTCTTGAGTCCTCATAATTCAGATCGTTTAAAAAATATATATACTTTATTAAAAATGGTTGTATGCAGAATTTTGGTAGGCGTACAGTAAAAAATCATTTTGTCTATGGAGTGTGGTAATACTCCAAATGATTGTACCCATAAGCATAACTTTTATAATTTAAATTAAAACATTTTAATAAATTAGCTTTTTTATTTTTTTAATTTTTTTAAATTAAATTATACTAAATGATGTTTATGAAAATATAAAAAATGAAGAAATTTTACTGTGATGGGTAGGTTTAGGGGATGATACAGTATAAATTCATTAATATAATGTAACAATTAAAGGTTCTAAATATAATGTAGAAATTTTAATTGTCTGTGATACAAATACAAATATACAAATAAATGTGAATAAAACATAGTAATTTGACATGTCCGGACTGGTCGGGTCTGGCAAGCATATCTACGTTTGACCTATTAAAATAATTGTTTTCCCCTTTTGATAACTTTTTCTAACATGACAAACTCTTATTTCCCGCTCCTGGTAAAATGTACAACGTTTTTATATTTTTAGCGATGACTAAAACTAGTGGAAATGTTTTGCATTGTTTTATATTGTGTGTAATCGCATTATTTATTTATTTATTTTCATTTAATAGAAGAAAATAAGACTCGGGACGATTGAATGCGCACATGTGCGTGTGTGTGTGTGTGTGAGAGAGAGAGAGAGAGAGAGAGAGAGAGCTTTTTCCAGCTTAAACTAAACACAATTTTTGTAAACCTTTCATTCGAAGAATGGTGATGCTTGCACAAGGAGAAAATCTTTTTCTCAAAGAAAAATGTAAGAGGGTTTTATTTATTGTTTTATTTCCAATTCATTATTAGGAGTGTTATTTAATTACATTTTATACAACCAACAGAGTATATGTGTGGGTACACATATTGTGATATGCCCATATAATCTGTTAAAATTGTTATTGTCCTTTTTTCATACAGAGAGAGCCTTGGAATGCAACCGGACACGTGGTCCACAGATGGGCAAACCCCCCACCGGATGAGCATAACATCTTCAAAAACATTCCTCAGGACTTCATTTATCTCCTGTCACCGGTCTGACACGGACAAACATCATAGCTCATCCCCGGATGACATCGGAATTTCACGCATGCCTATTTCCACATCTGGAACTCATTTGAGAGGTCACGGGGTCAACACGACGTGGGTGGTCGCGACGTGGGTGGGCCGCGTGGGGGAGGGGAAAGGTCAAAAGGTCAAAGCAATCAATCATTTTTGACACAATGTACCAGATATAGACTACTATTATAACATTATTAGACTGAACTTATTAACATTTATTACAGCTGGCCTGGATATTTGACTGTAAATGTTCATGGCATGTGATGTACAGTTCACACACTGTGATGAAGAAAGCACTGTGAATACTATCAGCACAAAAGTACAGTCTAAACTGAAGTCATTTGAGGTAAGAGACACAGGATGTGACATCAGACTCAGAAGATGTTTGAATGGAAATCATAAAACATTAAAACTGCATTTCAAATGTGAGCTGATAAGCATTTTGTGGCCAAATGTAGCCTGTGAGCAGGTTTTTGTAGAGGTGATACACCACATGTGTGCCACTGTGTATATGCTGCGCATAAATATGTGGCAGTATCATTAAACTCCAGGGATTTTATGGTTAATTTGCCATTATTATTTCCATCTCCATCTAAACTGAATTTGTTTTTGACTTCAGGCTCTAACTGATCTGCTGAGCCAAGGAGGTATCCTAAAAAAACAAGCTGTCCGTCCTGGGTTTGTTTGTACCACAGGATACGGTCATAGTTTGAGATGCTATGGGAACACTGCAGCACTGGAGAATCATTAAGATTCACTATCATGTCACGAGGCTCCTGAACAACTTTGTCACTAAGAGTGGAACCTACAAAAAACAAAAGACAAAATGATTGAGGCAGTTTAAGTAGTGATCATGAATTTCATCATCAGATTGGGTTTGAAACGTACTGTAGTTTAGCTAATATCATATTAGTAAACAAATGTAATATACTTAATAATAATAATAATAATAATAATAATAATGATACATACCCTGAATCCAGAGTGGAGAACAAATAGAGCTTGCAAAAATTAATTTAATCATAAATTGACTCATGTTGAGGTAAGTTAATCTGCCTTATGGAGAGTGATGTGTGCTATTACATGCCAATGCCAAGTGAATGAGATTCAGTATGAGATATAAAAAATGTTTCCATCTTTTACCGAGGATGTCATATTGGGCTCAAATCTGAAGTATACACGGTTACAACACTGCCCTCTGTTGTTCAAATTTCAAACTATAAAATGAATGACCAGTTTTTTTAGATTAGAAATTTAATTTGAAATAAATTAAAGTAATTAAAAAATATAAATTATGTAATATAAGTGATGTTCAAACCTGTATGACTTTCTTTTTTCAATGGGGGTCTGAGGCTGCAAAGCTCCCAAATGTCAAAAAACATTTAAATTTCTGGCTGTCCCTCATGCAAAGCTATTGACTGGCCTCAGAAGACTTGGAAAATAGTCATACAGACCACTTCTAGGACAGTTTTATGATGCTTGAAAGCTCTGTTTACACTCATTGTAACTGAATGGAGAAAATGTTAGAATAACAAAGACTTTTTCCCTCTTTTGTGTTCAATAGAAGAAAGACATATCGGTTTGGATTTTTTTTTTTTTTTTTTTTTTGAATGACCTATTTCTTTAAACAAACATGAACTATTATAATATTATTAAACTCAAATTATTAACATTTATTACAGTTGGCCTTAATATTTGTAAATGTATTCATGCCATGTATTTCTCTTACCGGAGGTGATTTACAGTTTACACACTGTGGTGAAGAAATACACCAGGGTTTTTTTGCTGAGAAGGAAAGGAAGCCACAGCACTGTGTATAATAGTAGCGCAAAAGTCCACCGCACTGTCATCAGATAAAAGTCTCTCTAGTTTTAAAATGCTGTTTTTATTTGCATTGCTATCCAGAGTTATTTTATTCTTGAATTTATCCTCAGTTGTATCAATAGAACCCACAAGATATCCAAGCAACTCCAAACTTTCACCACGTTTTTGCTTGTACCAGAGCATGACATTGAAAGATGAACTAGTGGAGTTCTTCAGATTGTCCAGGATCTTTGATCAGATCCTCGGGAGTCTGATGGATGTCTTGACTATTTGAAAAATCTGTTTAAAAAAGGGTAAAAATATGTTAATAATTTCATACAATCTTGTTTACGCATTTATTGAATAATTATTTATTCATTTTAATTTATATTAATAATAAATAGCTATTTATTAAATAGTGGGGGGAAAAACATGACTTCACAAAAAAAGATGTGAAGGATGTGTATAGTCAAATATTTTCTACCTGAGAGACAGATGAGAAAAGAAATGCTGAGGAGAGTCCTGATCATGTTTACTTGAAGAGATGTGTTAGTGTGTGGACCAACCTTCACCGTCACATTTCTCTTATTACCATAGTGAGATCAACAATAAAAGTTTGTTCTGAGTGTAATGGTAAGTTAGGTTTCCTGAGAAAGGTTTCCTATACACAAGAGTCAGGGTTAACGCCACCTCCTGCTGTCCATGTGTCAAATTTCAGTTTTGAAACTTACCTTAAAACAGGATTTCTGAAGAAAACAAGTTTTCTGAAGAAGAGAAAAAGACAAACTTGAGTTTACTAAAAAAAAAAGTCCTTTCCATCATATAATGCTCAAATCTTGTTTGCACTCAAGCATATTTGAACCTAATGTGTAAAGACTTGCAATGCAAGGCATGTTGTGATCATTTACGAAATGAATGGGTGATCTATTGCAATGTTCAGTCAGAAAACATATGTAAGGCATGTTGCAAAGTAAATATATTCAGGTTTTGCTATTAATTTGGTTATTTTTAAAACAGAATCTGTCAAAAAATAATGTGCTGAGTGGGCTGTGAGTTGATGGCATATACACAATATATAAAGATCCAAGTCCTTCTATAAGGCTGCATTGTGACAGACTGCATGTGTTGAACACTAGTGCCACCTGGCTGTGTGATCTTTAATATCACTTGTCATGACAGATTAAAAAAGGGTTTTTGTACATCTGTGAAATGTTTCTGTTGCACTGTGTTCACTCACTGCACACAAATACAGCGCATTGTCTTCAGACTCCAGACTCTTCACAGTAAGAGCACCCTTCGCAGGAGATTTATGATTGACTGAATATTTCGTTTTTTCCAGCTTTCCAAATTCCACCGTGTCATAACTTGTTGTGTACACTATGAGCTCCATAGTTTTTCCTTGATGCTGACGAAACCAGTACATTTTGTTATAAGCATCATCTTTTGTGTGACTGCAGGTGAGAGTGGCATTTTCCTTGACAGGTAACATGATGTTTGGAGACTGTGTAACATCATTTCCATTGGCAAAACCTGACAAAAAAGCAGTATGGAATATATGAGAACAGTTAACATAAGTGTAATTCAGATTTGATTTTAATTCTTTTTCATTGAGATTGTCAAATACCTGTGATCCACTGAAGTGAAGTGATCAGAAAAACTAAAGCTGGATTCATCTTAGCACTTGGTTTCTATATAATGCCAACAGCATGATAATTTCTGATTTTCCAAGACAAAATGTGACATAAGTCTTATGTGCTGTCACTAACCAGAGAGGTGTTACCATTGAATCTGGGTTTTCATTACATCAGAAGGGGTGTAGATTATTCTGGGTGTGTTCAAATCCACAACTACAGGAGCAGAACAAATATTAGTATGTGTATGCAAACAGGATAGGTGGATAAATCCTTTATCAAATAATATCTGCAAAGAGGAAATCAATGGAAAGTGAACGGCTGGAAGCAGTTAAAGGGATAGTTTACCACATCATTTAAATTCTGCTATTTGCAGTACAAACCCTCATGTAAGTTCCAAAAATATACTTTTATTTCTTCTGAGAAAACTCCAGATTCATTTTATTTTTGAATTTACCCTCAACTACCATAGGCAGGCAGGCCTATACCATATGCTTACCATATACTCATTTATGAAATGAATGAATGATGTATTTTCTGATAAGGAAAGTGTTCATCGTGTCAGCTCTTTGTAATAAAGTGAGTGCTTCTGTTATGATGAAGTACAGGCACAAGAGGGAGGAAGTGATGTCATCTGTAGGGTACACGGACAGTGAAAAATCAGTCCTAAACATTGATTATACATTTGACACTCAGACTAAAGTGTTTGATGCATAGTTTTGCAGTAGAACAAGCTCTTTCTATGTGCAGAAGATTGAGTTTGCACTTTGCACATTTGAAATTGGTTGTGAACACAAAAAGAGTCATAATGTTTGTGTGTGCAGTTAATTTGAACAGAACTCTCCCTTTATTGCCTTAAAAACACTTGGAAATATCACTGATAGCTCAAACTGAAATATTGACAGGAAAAACAATTTCAAGAGATTTTTCTGTTATGAAGACTATTTGACTATACCTTGGTCACAATGTAGCCAAAAAAGTTAATGAACAAAAAGCATAATGAACATAATTGTATTTTGACTAAATATGTGTGTTTATTACCTGATATGCAGAACATGTATGTATATTTTTAACTAATTAGATATATTTTAAGTTCAAAACAATTAATATGCTAATATAAATATGTGCTTATTCATATGACTTATCTAATATTGTTGCTCTGCACTGTAGTTTTATTTTTAGTATTGGCACTGAATCAAAACCCACGGCTGTGAGGAGGAACATAAATATGCTTTTTACCGAATTAAGCTGTTTAAAAGTGGTTTTTGTATTAGACAGAGGTGATTCTGAGCACTGTGTAATATGCTGCACAGAAATACACTGCGCTGTCATTCAGTGTGAGGTTGCTGATAGTCAGAGTGCCATCATTTCTTCCATCTCCATCCAGTTTGATCTTGTTTAAAAATTCAGGTTCACTGGTCTCAACCTTAAAGTAAAGGTTTCCCATCAACTTGAAGCCCAACATGTCCTGACTTTGTTTGTACCATAATATTCGGTCATAGCTCTGTATCTTGTGAGTACAAGTGATCACAGCAGATTCATCTTGTTTCTTCAAGAGGTCATCAGGCGTCTGGAGAACGGTTTTACCAAAACAGGCAACTGTGGAAGAAAAAAAAACAGTTGTGTGTAGTAACATTTAGAATAAAACAATCTGTATGATGTTATTTTTAGTGCATATTTGTTTAATATTACCTGTAAACATCATTAGTGACACAGATACTCTGTTGAACATGTTCATCATGGTTTCTTTCACCAAGTGCTTCTGCTGTGAAAAAGCACCAGCGGGAGGAAGTGATGTCAGCTATATTGGGTCCTAACTGGTAAAACCTGGGAAAGAGAGGAATAAAATGGGAAAAATATGATTCAAACTGCACATGAATTGTGTATAAATATTAGAACTGATATGTGCATGCTTTTGATTTACAGAAGGTGGACGGTGGTAATGATTCATCATCATTCATTATAATCTCTCTTCCAAACAGCTCCATTTATTTTGAATTTTGAGTAGGCTGAAAATTTCTCGAATCACACTGCCCCCTGTTGATAGACACTTACCTCTAATTTGAAGAGACCTGTTTTTTGTACAGCTCTCCCCAAAGTTTGATAAACTGTGTACTCACTCACTGAACAGAAATACTGTATGTGGCACTATCATCCGGCTCCAAATTCTGCACGTCAGAGATCCTCTATCAGGAACCGTTTTATTGGCCACAAATTTATTCAGCTCAGAATCTCCATATTCTGGATCAGTGTAAGAGGTTGTGAATGCTACGAGTCTCATAGTTTGTCCTTGGAGCTGTCTGTACCAGTACATTTGTCTGTAGCTTGAGCCCTTATTGTGTGTGCAGTTCATGTGAACAGAACTCTCCTTTTGTCCCCAAAGAATCTTAGGCTCTTGTATAACATCATCTGCACCCACTGTTCCTGTAGAAAAAATCACAGTTTAATTTTGTAAAAAATGAAGATTAGATTGTTTCAGTTACTATGAAGATAACTGTAAGAGTAAGGCCAAATCTGAATGTGCTACTAATGATATGTTTAAGATTATAAAGGTTTGCCAAGTTCAAGGTTCATAAACGAAAAAAAAATGGTACAGTAAAATTGGCTAGAAATTTTAATGGGTTGCATTCTTAACCATCCAACCTTGTACTGTAAAACGATTCATGGTTGAAGCATCAAATCATGTGATTCAATTATATAATACAGCAAGCCTGGAAGGATATGGTGCACATTTATGGAATCACATTGATCACTGTTACTGTAATTGTTTATGGCAGCTGTTTTTGTTTAACTCTTGCCAAAGTTCACTGCACTGTGTGCTGTTTGACTGAGCAAAAATAGACAGCACTATCATCTGACTCCGCATTGTTCAAGTCAGAGATCCACTCTCTGGAACAGATTTAATGACTGGAAATTTGTTTGGATCAAAATCACCATATTCTGGTTTTGTTTAAGCGCTTGTGAACACAATTAGAGTTACAGTTTGTCCTGGGCGCTGTTGATACCAGTACATCTTGAACGTTGAATCCTTTTTGTGTGTGCAGTTCAGTTGAGCAGAACTTCCTTTTACCGCCATTAAAAGACTTGGAATTTCTGAAACATTACTGTTACCTGCAAATTGAAAAACAGAGAAGAAAACTACAATATTTCTGTAATAATTTGAACTTTTGGTTTCTGTTATAGTCTGTGTCTGTCATGGAGATTTGAGTTTGAATACCTGGCTCCAATGTAGCAACAGGATGAACAGAATAATGCTCCTCATCTTGTCACGTTGAGGCTGGATGGGTTAAATCATGATCTGTGATGATAAAAATTTTAGTTGGCAGTACAGGATGTGACATCATTATCATGCATCAGCAAAATGTATAATTCAAAAACTGACTACAAGTGACAATGTTAAAGAGAAATTTAAGTGGGAAGGACAGGATGAGGAAATTTGCTAAATTGCAAATTAAGAAAATTGAACACAGACACAATTAGTTTTACAACAAAACAATTACATAATTATTTTAGACTAATTATGTCTATTTATTACCAATATGCAGAATCTAAAACCCTTTCTTTCTTGCTTGCTTTTTTTTCTTTTGCTTAATTATTTGCTATATTTGTTAGACCTATTGCGTTCAGTGTTGGCCTTGAATCAAAACTCACAGGTGTGGAGAGAAATAAATATGCCTTTCACAGAAGCAAGTCAGTTAAAAGAGGTTTTTTGTATTAGACAGAGGTGATTCTGAGCACTGTGTAATATGCTGCACAGAAATACACTGCACTGTCAGTCAGTGTGAGGTTGCTGATAATCAGAGTGCCATTTTTCTGTCCATCTCCATCCAATTTGATCTTCTTTTCAAATTCAAGCTCTTTATTCTCTTTATCATAATTAAGATATCCCATCAACTTTAAGCCCAACACGTCTGGACTTTGTTTGTACCATAATATTTGGTAATAGTTTGGTATCTTGTGAGAGCACATGATCACAGCAGATTCATCTTGATTCTTGATGAGGATGTCAGGCGCCTGGAGGACAGTTTTACCAAGACAGGCAGCTGTGGAGAAAGAAAAAAACAGTGTATAACAGTGTAAAACAGGATATATTAATGTATAGAATGCAGGTTTTTTGGTTGTTATTATTACCTGTAAATATTATTATGCATACAGATACTCTAAGGAATGAGTTCATCATGATTTCTTTCACCAAGTGCTTCTGCTGCGCATTAATGACATGAGTGAGAGGAAGTGATGTCAGATGTATCTCAGCTGTTCTCAACTTGGGGGAACAAATGAAACTATAATTTTTTAAAATCTCCAATAGTAGATATAAACAATTGAATTATATATACCAAGAAAAAATTTGTTAATGTATTTTAAATCAGTTGTTGGTAAATGTTGGCAGGAAGTAAAACCACCTCCATCTGGATGTGGTACAGAACTTGGCTGCATCTAATTTCAGAAGAACCTTTTAATTAAATCTTAATTTAATTATAATTAAAATCTTTTACAAACTGAGGTCAAAGTCAACATCCTTTTCTGTGGTTATCAGCTATCAGCTGTCTATAACTAACATACATTCCACCTGGGAATATTCCTTATTGGTTCACTTATATAAACTATTCTGATATACAGTACAGTATATTGGTTATACCAGACTGCCACCTGTTGACTAATGCTGTCACTGATCTTTTTATACAATAATGTTTTTGTACAGCCCTCTCCAGTCTTTGACACACTGTGTTCACTTGCTGAACAGAAGTATATGGCACTGTCATCTGGCTCTAGATCTTTTACAGTAAGAGACCCATTTTTAGGATCACTTTTTTTAGTATCAAATTTGTTTTTATCAACATCTCCAAATTCTGGCTCTCCATAAGCATTAGTGATTACTATGAGTTTCATAGTCTCTCCTGGACGCTGTTTGTACCAGTACATCAGATTGTAGGAAACACCCTTATTTTGTATGCAGTTCATAACTGCAGAACTCCCTTTTGCTTTCCAAAGAATAGGTTCTTGTACAACATCACTCCCACCTACAATGCCTGTGAATATTAAAAGGAAACACATTAGATTTTAAAAAGATTGTTGTATTTCAGTTGCTACAGAGATAATTTTAGCACATTTTGGATACCTTGGCTGCAGCACAGTAACAGAATCAGTGAAATAAAGATTGTAATCATGTTCAGCTCTAAAGCAGCACAGACTGAGTCCCAAACTTGGTCATTCAAACTTTTCTGTTATACAGGATGTGACATCATAGGTTATACAGTCCTTTTACCATGAATGTTGACTGTAGAGAGAAATATAAATGTGTAAACTCTGTATAAAGAGTGTAAATCTGTGCTCCAATATTCAATACAAAGTTTTAGCAAGACACTACACTAAGTTGTCTATATCTCCTAATAATATGTCTTAGTAAGATGATATTTAATATATTAAATGTGTATTAGAGAAACATATACATTCACTAATTAAGATAATGATTGCACTATATCACTGTAAATAACTGTAAATATATTTTATGAAATGAATATTGTTTAAATCCCAGTTTTTAGTATTGATATTTAGACTACATGACCATCAGAAGGATGTAAATATTAGCAGGAAATTCAACCAAAACCCTCAGCAGGTGCAAAAGAGCTGCTGTGGTTAATTGTGCAGCACTGCTGCTTTCAGAGTTTTTTGTATTGTGGCATGACTGCACATTACACTGTGTAAACTAGCTGCACAGTAGCACATTGCACTGTCACTGGCTACAAGTTGAATGATTTTTAAGGAACCATTCTTGGTTCCATCTCCATACAATTTGATTTTTTTTTATTGAGATTATCCTCTGGGTAAGAATTCTTATTCCATGTATATCCAAGGAATGTGAAGTTATGGCCAAGTGTTTGTTTGTACCAGAAGATCCTAGTGTAAGATGGTGTGTTGTGTTCGCATACAAGTTCTGCAGTGTCTCTCTCAGATTTGATTAGATTTGAGGGGCTTTGATTAACACTGCCAATAACAAGACAACCTGTAAAAAGAAACAAAAAGCGCATTATACTTAATTGTAAGTAACTGTGTTATTAAATCATTAGCATCATTTAATATAAAATAGTTACATGTAAGCCAAAGCAGTAAGACAAGGAGAACTCTGAACATGTTGATTTAGACTGGAGTAATACTCTGTGGGGAAAAAAAAAAAAAAAAGTTTGGTTTGACATAATTCCTCATCTCTATGAGTGTTGACACATGACCACCCCTATTTCTTAACAAATTATATTATGGACCCTTGGTGCCTCCTACACACAGGTTTTGTAACTGCTGCAGTTTTCTGCCATGCACACCATGCTGTGAAGTAAGTTTAGAAATGAAAATGTTAAAATGTTTGTCTCCATGTTTGGTAATCAATGCTTGAATCACTTTATATACAAAACAGGTCTGAATTGTTTGATCTGAGATTCTAGTATAAATGCTTCACACAGGCTTATATTGATAAATGATTCACATAATTAGTGGTAAATTAACCCTTAATTTTGGTAGTATTGTCTCTGATTTGACACGTGAAATCTCAAATGAACAAAAATGTTCTTTAGTGTTTAACAATTTTCTGTTATTAATGTGGTAATATACTTGTACGAATGTCATTATTTCTCTTTGATGGCACTGGAACCTTATATTTATATTACTTTCACAGCATATGTGCACAAAACATATCTCTGAAACATATCTCTTGTATTAGTTTTTAATGTGTAAGTTTGTGGAAAATAAATGTTTTTGGGTCCAGTGAGCTTCATATCACAGTAGGGTTTTTGTATTAGACAGAGGTGATTCTGAGCACTGTGTAATATGCTGCACAGAAATACACTGCACTGTCATTCAGCATGAGGGTGTTGATAGTCAGAGTGCCATTATTTCTTCCATCTCCACCCAGTTTGATCTTGTTTTTAAATTCCAGCTCAGGGTTGTCATATATGAGATTAAGAAACCCCATGAACTTGAAGCCCATGATGTCTGTCTTGTACCAAAGAATACGGTTATAGCTTGGTATATTGTGTGTACATATGATCACAGCAGATTCATCTTGGTTCTTTATGAGGTCACCAGGTGACTGCAAAACAGTTTTACCAAATGCAACTGTAATGAGAGAAATTACACATATACAATGACAATCAGTGTAAAACAAATACATGTAATAAACATTACAAATAATATAAACAAAATTATATTGCATATGGTTACCTGTGAGGCATACTAGAGAAACACAAACACTTGTAATAATGCTAGTCATCTTTGCTTTTAGTGACAGTGCTGTGAATTAAATGCAGGAAGGCACTTCTAGTAGAAAATTATGCCATCTCTGAGGACACTGACAACAAATTAGTGGGTTATAGAAATTGCAGTGCTGTTCAGATTTAGCATTACCAGAGAAAGGGCTCCCTCTACTGTTCTGAGATGCTGAGTATAAAACTTGTGCATTAATTTGATTGACTGTATGAGGTTAAAATGTGGCAGGATAGTTCTGTTCTCACATGAGATTTCTCAAACACTCTTAGAAACTGCCATATGACTTCTGTATCTTCCAGTGGCATGTCATTCCTTGGGGTTCAGTTTAGAGACACTGCATCCAAGAGTTTTCCCTGCGCCCGAGGTAGGCTCTCATTTCGGCCATCAGGTTTGTCATTTTGGACCAACGCAAGGAGACAGGTGAGGCCTGCATTTTAATCAGGTAGCAATAACTCTTAAAGGTAATGACTGATTTTTTTATTATTGTTTGAGATAAGTACAGTTTCAGAGATTATTTTACATTATTGTTTTATATTGTGACCAAATCACTAATTCCTAACTCTATATAAATAACCATAAAAAAGTTTGTGTCTGTTGACTGGAAAATTATGAGGTTGTGCTTCGTAATCCACTGTAAGGAAATATTTTTAAAAATTTAAAAAAGTCCTTCTCCCCAAGTACATATCTGAATCATCGTATACAGACGTTAACACAGTTGCAATAATGTTTTTGTTAATGTCCTGTTCCGCCACTGCATATCCTTCCTATTCTCATAATTGTTTTGTTCTCTTTTAGTGTGTTAGTGACGGCCCCTACACTTTATAATGGAACTGGTGGTCTTTATAGGTGTTCTTACAGTGGTAATCAGTGTATGCTGCTCCCACTGACAGGTTAGACTCCTCAACACTATTACAGAACATAAAAACACTAACAAAATTCATTTTTGGACACATGCTAATACTGTAGTATGCTTCAAAGCTGTTTTCCAACAATAAATGACAAGTGCCATACAATGAATCCTACAGGTTCCTACAATCCACTTTTTTTTGCTCTCCTTGTCAAAATGGAAAAGTTCACGTATGTAAAATGTAACTTTTTTTTCTTTTTTCAGCCAACTACAACTTGTAACTTTTGGCCAAATACAACTGGCCCCAGCTTGACATTTATGAACAATACCCATGTCCCGACAATGCTCTTCGGTGTAGATTTATTATGCTCATTTTAATACAGCTGTTGATGGTAAAATCATCTATTTTTTTTTTTATTTTTGCTATTGACAACCAGAACTATGAGAAATGGATTGTTTCCTCACTCAAAAAGAGGAAGTAAATCACCAACTTTTGTGTGAAAGTTTCAACATGCAGAGGACAGAAAAGTCCTTACACATGCCACTTAACATTTACACTACTTCTTGTCAAGCTGCTTTCGAACATACTGTAATGTATTGTGAAAGATGCTATATAAATTAACTGCTAAAATTTGATTTCCCTTTCAGTTAATCCAGGCATTGCGTTTGGTTTGGCTCTTGCCTGTGATGATAACCAAGCTTTGGTAAGTAGTGTTGATTATGATTGCAGTGATAAAACAAGTTAGGGTGTCTCCAGTTTTCTCCCTTGTTTCTTGTCCACCTTGGAAGAAGCTGATGCAATGTGTTAGTCCTGATGCACACTTAAATGCATAAATATATCCAGAGGCTAATTATTGAGGCAGTCAATGTTGTACTTTTTTTTTTTAAAGTGCACCTATTATGCAAAATCCACTTTTACATGGTGTTTGGACGTAAATGTATGTTGGCAGTGTGAACACAACCACCCTGCAATGATAAAAACCCACTCCTTATTTTTTAATCCCCATTAAACTGAAGTCTCAATAGGCCTGCCGTTTTGATTCTCAGAGCAATATGATGTCACATTGTTTAGGCCCACCCATGGCCATTGACTGACAGTCCTGCATTACCGTAGTTTCCACCCTTGGTGAGTTGTGTTGGTTTTAAATGATCAGCGCCAAGCTGGTGAGATTAGTTCGTGTTGCGCTGTCTGTTCGGTAGTGCTAGCAAACACATCCTCCCTGCACTGTCGAGTCAGTCGTGCAGCTCGGCCCATTCAGCCACGTTGATGACAGGTCAGCGCGGCACAAGCTCTGTAACGTTGCACTGTTTCAGCCCACTTTCGGTGTGTTTGGCTTCCCATATGTACGGCTGAACACCGGTCAGTCATGTTGCTTCTACCGGCTGTTTATTACTGTAGATATACAAAGCAGAGACATACACGCTATGCCCTCTTCTAAAGACGGGGCAGGAATATGCCGTTCATTTGCATTTAAAGTGATACACAAAAAAACCCCTAGCTCAACGCGCTGCAAATAGAAAAAACACCTGCAAACTAAGAAAACAACTTCCTCAATTTTACAACACACGCGCTGCAAATGCTCACAACACAAGCAAATAAAGAAACACACTGCAAATAGAAAAAAAACGCCTGCAAATTAAGAAAGCAACTTCATCAATTTGACAACAAATGTCCTGCAAATGCTCACAACACAACAAAACAAAGAAACGCGCTGCTAATAAAATTATTAATTTGGTTGTGTTGTGAGCATTTGCAGTGCGTTTCTTTATTTGTTTGTGTTGTGAGCATTTGCAGCACCTGCTGTCAAATTGATGAAGATGTTTTCTTGATTTGCTGGTGCTTTTTCTATTTGCATGTTTTCTGAAGTTGCAGCATGTTGAGCTCTCTCGGCCACTATAATTTTGCACTGAAACTTCACAGACACATTCTGGGGACACCCAAGACCAATATTACATCTTGTAAAATGGGGCATAATAGGTGTCCTTTAAATGAAACTGCTTGCATATTTGCTCTCATGGCTTCATGTGCACAGTCAAAAGTTTGTATACTCTTGCACCAGCACAACCTGTGTTGCTGTCAGGGGTGGCATTAAAATACACACTTACCTCACACCTGGGCACAAACTCAAGAATTCAACAATGTTATAAATCAATTATTTTTAAATTTACAAATGTATAATAAATAAATAAGAAAGTAAATATGGCTCCTACGATGGTAATAAAAATGATAAACGTCTCGGTTACGTATGCAACCCTCGTTCCCCGAAGGAGGGAAAAGAGACGTCACGTCGGTGACCAACGAATTGGGATCTCGCTTAGAGCGACCAATCCACTTTGAGTGTAAACTAAACGAGCCATTGCACATTGGCATGCGATGACTGCAACCATCTGCCGCTGATCGCAGTGCGAGTATAATTAGCAGGTGCAACGCATACTCTGGTTTTCGCTGAGGAGCCGAGCCGGTGACCCGGCTGATGGTATAACAGCTGTGGTGACAGGACGTGACGTCTCCATTCCCTCCTTCAGGGAACGAGCGTTACATACGTAACCGAGACCGAGTCAGTAGATCCTTCCTCAGAGGAATCTGCCAGGGAGGGGCTGTCACGAGGAACATTAGTTCTGGGAACCAGGTCCGAGTGGGCCAGTAAGGCGCCACACGCAGGACCTGCTCCGCATCCTCCGCATGCTCACTGAGGGAAACGCATACTTGCGCAGACCCCGTGGCCAGCTGTGTGCCAGCTGGACTGTCTGGGGATGGAGACTCCATTCTCTGGGGAGCGCAGCTCGTGACAGCTCGTCGGCCATATGGTTTTGCAGACCTGGAATATGAACGCATGAAGCGACCTCAGATGCTTCTGACTCCAGAGGAGGGGGTGGCGGGCGAGTTGCGATGGGAGCATAGACCATCTTGTTGGTTGATGTACGCAGTGGTCACAGTATTGTCTGTGTAGCGTATGGACGAATCAGACACACATTTAGTCATTATATTTAATGAATAATTCAGGAAACCCTCTCATTCCACAAACAAATTGTGAGGG
>JAFVLL020008418.1:0-13138 GCA_021397915.2 Tor tambroides
GCTGATATGGCAAATCGATAAATGCAGTTTATTTGCCTGACCCCAAACATCACACGCTCAGGAGAAGGTCTGCATTAGATGAATAGAAGCTTTCAACCTCTGCCTCCCACATCACAAGCCCAGCATGAGCTGCAGAACGAGCTCTCTATTTTGGGTTGTGCTTGCCATACGGTGAGATTAAATGCCCTGAAGATGAAAGGTTTGTCTGATGTTAGTTCCCCCAGCCGAAGTGTTTGTGAGGAACTTGAGGTGAACTTTTTTTAACCAAGTCAAATGACTCACTTAAATGGCTTATTAACTAACACACCAGAAAGAGATGTTTGTATACACATGAGCAAACAGGCCAGTGGACACATGGCGTGTAGGTAATCCAATGCTTTACTTCTCAGCTGACAAGTGAAATGAATATTAGCATAGTTTACGTAACAGTTTACATTTATATGTTATTTAGCAGGTATCGCATTACATTTTCAGCACATTTTTGATATGGAGTAACCTACAAATCACTTTTACATACCTACATTTTTCTATTAAAATGAATAAGACTTGAATTAAAAACATCCTTTGGCTTGCCATTCTTTTAAAAAATTCAGTCGAGTAACAGTTGGTCAACTGTTCAATCTTCAGGATTATTTGTGCCGGCGGTTACATGCAGCAAATTTACTGTAGGACGCATTAAGGGTTAGATCAATAATGCTTCTGAGGTGTGGCTTGCTGCCATATTAGCCCAAATTTATGGCATAGTGAAGGAATAACTGTGGGTCTTGGGGGCTAGAGAATCATGTGGAAAATTTCTTCTGAGAGTCTTGAACCGCAGGCATGCTGCAGCTGAGAGTGAGATGGCCAAAACGTCCTGCCACGTCTGATGAGGCCTTGGCACAAGTAAAAGGTCAATGAGTTATCAACAAAGTTTTCACGAAAATCAGGTCTGGACTTGCCAAACAGACTGAGAACACACAAACCTATTGACCTTTCCACCAGTGTACAGTTAAGCAAGCCGGATGTGGGTCAGTCATTTTTTTAAAGGAGCAGTTCACCCAAAAAAGCTGAATCAGTTCAATTTGTGCATGAATCATTAAAATGAAGATCCTGCCATTATTTCCTCATCCTCAAGTTGTTTTAATCCTGTATGAGTTTCTTTCTTCTGTTGAACACAAAAGAAGTTATTTAGAAGAATGTGGTTCCCATTGACTTCCATAGTACTGAAAAAGTACTAAACTGTTTGGTTACCCATACTCTTCAAAATATCTTCTTTTGTGTTATACAGAAAAAAAATGCACAGGTTTGAAACAACTTAAGGGGGAGTAAATGATGACAAAATTTTCATTTTTGTGTGAACTATCCCTTTAAGTCTTGCATGAACTGGATAAAATGATTCACTAAAGACACTCATTTGCAAAAAAATCATGAGCCTGACCTTGTTACTTCTCTCATTAACATACTGTAAGTAAAATCAGCAATAAAAATATGACAACAATAGTATTTTGCTTCTTTGGATCAAATATATAATGTTTACTGTTTATTATTGCAAAACTGTTAAAAACTGTTACATGTGTTACAAAGTAAAATAAACAAGCAATTGGTCTACATGAATGAATGAATGATTCAATCAATCAATCAACAAAGACACCACTCATTTGGAGGTTCTCATTGTGAGAGCACTGATTAAGGATCTGCCAAAGTCAATGTAATCATTCATTTCACACAAACTGGATCCCAGATCAGAACTTCCACACTTTTTCCTAATAACCACAGCTCTGCATTTACAGCCACTTGAGTGAGAGCCACAGCCACACACGGTCTGGATGCTGTCCGAGCATCAGGTCTTGCACTGGTTCTGATCTCCACATACACATCTGTGAACGTTTGAATGGGTGTGTGAATGGCTTACTCCTGCTGTAATTATACAGTTAGCTGCAGTGGCATGTGCAGTGTGGTTAAGATGGCCGCTATTATCAACCCCAGCTGAGCAGAGCCATGCTTCATGATTTATATCTTTTTTTCTTCAGCTATTTATTTTTGATTTTCAATAGTGCATGTTTACATTGAACAGTGAGCTGACCCTTGAGGACAAACCCTCTACCGAGCAATATCCTCATGTGGGATAATCATGGTGTTATCAAACGGAAACTAATTTTACATTGAGAAATCATCCCTCAGCTGACAAGCAAAAAGTTTCTTTCAGAAACCGACAGTTAAATGGAGAGTTCAAATCAAAAATGTTTTTCTGTGGAAGACAAAAGGAATTTTTTGAACAGATAGTGGCATTCATGTGAGCTCAACTCATAAATATGATTTTTCCACAATGTCGTAATTACAAGTGGGAAACTCTGAACTTTCTGAAAAACAAGAGTTTCAGAGTTGGGGGCTTGTCAGTGTCAGGAACACAATAGATGCAGCATCTGTATTGTTGCTAAATTTGTTGTTTAATGAATTTTTTCATTTAAAATAAAACTTATTATGTGTTACATGTACACAATTTGACTGTATTGCACAATTATGATAAAATATATAACGATTAAATTTAAATTTCAAACTTAAAAAAGCAAAAACACATCTGATGCACATTCTTTACTCATCATCTTATTCCAACTAAAGTGACATGAATGCACCAGGCGTCTTAATTATGACTTCCCAACTCGAGAATATGAAGTTCCTTGGAGAACCTGAACGCATCAAATGTGAGAAAAATATTAAGTGTGCTATTAAGGTGCTATATCACCTTTCAAACACTAAAATAAATAAATAATAATAATAGTAATAATAATAATTAAAATAATAAACTAAATTAATTAATTTCATGATTTCTGCATAGTCTTTAGAAAGCAAAAAATGAAAAGTTTTTTTTTTCTTTCTTCATTACTGATGTCAAACAGACAACGATCTTCAGCGACATGAAGTCGTATCGAGTTTTGGGTTTTTTGTCCTTGACAGGTGTGGTCACTATAAACTGTTGATATAAGAAAAAGAGCAGAAGTGTGAAGACTCAATTAACAATTTTAATAGTTTTAGTTTTTGTTCTAGTTAATGATAACAACACTGATATATAACTGTTGTGGAATGGAAAGAGATGAACATAAAAAAGGATATTTTGAGAAATGTCTCCATGTTTTTTGTTAATAAAATTGAAGTCCATAGGCTCCAATGTAGTTTGGTTCCTACTTTTCTTCAAAATATCTTCTTTTGTGTTCTGCAGAAGACAGAAAGTCGTACAGGTTTGTAAAAACATAAGGGTGAGTAAATAATGACAGAATTTTCATTTTTTGGGTGGAGTACCCCTTTAAACAGCCCACTTGAATTGTAGTTCAGCCAGAAGTAATAGTAGAGTCATCATAGCCTCTGAATCTGCTGATGTCAGGAGAATCACAGAGAACACAAAGAAAAAGCCACAAGTGAGTTCCCACAATGTGATTAAGCTCAGAGCTCATTGTTCAATGCTAATTACAACTCATCCATAGTCAACTCTGCCAGACAGTTGCAATCCTCTTGCCTACAGGGATGTAGCCATGCTGTCTAATTTCACCAGCAGTATTAAAACAGCAAGATCGTATAAAAATAATCAGTAATTTTGGATGACCGGCTAGTTCACTGTGATCACTCAAGCCACAGGAATTGGTCTTCGTCCAGCTGTAACCTCAGAACTCGCCGTCCTTGGACAGTTCTTTCAGAGTGGCTTTTATTTATGAACTGCATTCTGTGTTTAACGGAGCATGTAATATTCGGCTCATTGAAATGCTCGCCCCACTTCCAGCATACCGTGGGTTTCCACATCCAGAGTAAAAAGCCAACCCCCCCCCCCCAACATGCCCCAATGCACGATTTAAATGCCAAGAAGGGAAGGGTTTCATAACTTGAGAGAAAAAAAAGACACAAAGGAGGATTTTTATGCACACAAATGTTGATCCACTGACAGGAATGCTGTCTTGGATATGCACGTCTAATCTGTCTGAAACATTATATAAGAATTTGACAACATCACCAACAAAGTTGCTGAATATAACTGATTGTGTAATCTACTGTTATAGTTTTATCCTGTTTTGACAGAGAACCTGGATGTAGAAGAATATCACAGTCCAAAGGAAAACAATCCCACACAGAAATCACAGATGTCATTCCATATTTGACCACTCCTTAACAAACCACACTATGATTTACTCAGAGAAACCACCTCTCTGTCACAAGGCACTTGCTACTTTAGGAGAATATGTATCTATGTTAATTAATTCAGCACTTTTTTCCAAAGCAACCCATAAATAATACAAACAGAAGCAATTAACACAACTAAATGGACCAAAACATTACATTTAAAAATATCTACCTGTAGTTATCTAGGGTGCTTCTGTAAAATTCTGAATCCAAAAACAAACAGACAGACAAAACACCAGTATTTTGTCACTCTAAAGGTCCAAATCAGCTATTATCTCCTGCATTCCATCATGCTTTGATAGCTGGAATACTGCCATAATCACACCATTACTTTCCACTGTTTTGCTGTGATCCCGGGGTGTGTGAGTGTGTGGGTTTGCTTCTCATGTCACACAGAGCAACCAAATGCTGTAGGTTAAATATGGTAATAAAACGTGATGCTCACTGGATGTTTTGGGACACTGGGGGAGGATTACCAAGGAGAAACAAGTTTTGACAGCACACTGAGCCAAGACTAGTACAAACAGAACACATTCTGAATCCACTTTATAATTTAGTAGACAGGTTTGCATAACGTTCAACAGATTGTCGATCTTTTTCAGCCTATTGCAGCTGAATGCTTAAGTTTAATTGCTGCCTTAAATTTTAACATGACAATCTGCAGTGACAAGTTCACTTTTTGGACCACTTTGCACTACTGAAGACAATCGACAAGCGAGAAAACGATTCGTGAAAGAAAAAAAATTGACAAACTAAATAGGTACACACTGTATCCACAAAATAGCATGCATTTGCGTTTTTAAACATTGATATTAAGAAAGTCTACTGTATCATACCGAGCAGCAGTAGTTTGACTTCTCTGGATGCTTTCTCTCCGTCCTCTCGCAGGTTCCGATCAATCATCTTACTCCTCTCCATCGCTGCTTTATCTTCAGCACTTAACGCGCAACCCATTTTGCAAAACCTTTATAAAACGATTAATAAGAACCTTTAAAACTGGACGTTGTAAAAATTTTCCTTCAGCTTGAAGAATAACGAAGCCAAGGAGAGAAAAGGCGTTAGCAGGTTCTCACGAGATGATGCCAGCGTATGAAAACAGAATAGCTACTTTAATACATATTAAAACGACGGTTCTTGTAACATCAAGACTAAACGGGACCGCGATCCGCCGAAACTACACTGGCTTTGACAGAGCAAAGGATCCAGAACCAGAAACCCAGATGAACAATGTTTCCGTGACTTAAAAAGTTTCCACTGCTGAGATTCTGTGAACACCAGTTTATGTTTTTTCACGCAAAAACGGTATCCAAGACTGTATCCATAACATGTAGCTAAATGTCTTGAAGTGGATCACAGTTAGAGCTGTTAACGAATCGGTGTTTTTGAATGAATCTTTTAAATGAACGAATCGTTCTCGTTCACTTCCATGCACTGACTCACATGTTTCGTTCGCTGAAGGCTCTCCAGTTTGAAGCGCGTGACGTCCAAACCATCAGAACTCGACTGCGGTTTGTGAGGGAGCAACATTATTGGTTGGATCTACTGAACGAATACGCCCATTTCACCAAACGAGTCAGTTCTGAGTCTGAACGACAGTCGGAGAGGCACTAATCGAGACAGATTTGGTTTGTGAACAAGTCAAACTTAGACATCTCGTTCTTGAAGGAAGATTTGATTATTAGTGTGTAAAATGGCTGATTACAATTAAAATACCGTAGGAGCGTTATTAAAACAGCTTTTGTAACACATTTTAATGAAAGATTTTAATAAAAGACGATCTTTTAAGACGATCTTTTAAGGAATCGGTTGAATGATTCGCTCATAACCCAGAAAAAGGTTTCTGTTTTAAGGATGCTTTCTTTGGATTGTTTGACTATTCAAAAGAAAATACAGGAAAATATTACGTAATTAATTTATGTTTTCTGTTAGCTAAATTTCACATTCATAAACAAAAATTTACTGGCTCTAAACCTCTATTTTCTTTGTTCAAAATTGATTTAGATAAGTATGTGGAGACTATCCAAAATTTTTAATTTGAAAGCTATGAAAACTGTATCTCTGTACTCATCCTTGTGTCTTCTTAAGATGTAACTTTTTGGCAAGTCTGAGTGTATATTCTTGAGTTTTATTTTATTTTTATTTTTTTTATCTTTCTGTATAATTGTAACTGTTAATGTTTGTACTGCTTAATTAAAAAAAAATAAAATAAAATAAAAAACAGAAAAAGGCACTTGTCGCCACTTTTGCTGCAGAAAGAATCACTGAAAGAATCGGTGAATCTTTTAACGACATGATTCAAGATTCGACTCACCGGGATAAATCTACGGTGAAATTGGGACAAAATCGAATTTATTTATTTATTTATTTTAAACCTTTTTTGTGTTAAGAAGTTTAGGCCTTTGAGACAAACGAAGGGTCTATACAAGAGAGCTTTGCATAAGATTTAGATTATTTAGGATAGTTTCAATATGGCTTTTGTTAAAAATAGTTTCGTAAGCATTTTTAAATACAAACTGCCATGTCATCTCAGAGTACGTTTACAGACAGAGATACAAACTTCTGCATTGTTGTTTTGTAAAGTGATGCAGCAGGTTATGATAAGGGTCTTTTGCTCATGAACGCACTCCCTTAGCCAGAGAAATGTCACAGAGGATAAGTTACCATGGAAACACCAAGTCCCACCGTGGTTGAGAATAAAGCCTGTGCTCCGCCACTGAATCACAGTTGAGCTGAGTCTGGATTTGTTTAGTCTCACTGTGGATCTCGGACTTAAGAACAGGAATTTTCCTTTACCTGCCATCAAGTGCAATATACGGGTACTTTCACACAGAGACATGTCCCAAAAGTAGCAGAATTATTTTAAACATATATTAACATTTTTAAGTCCATTTGAACTGGCGGAACCCTCAATTAATCCTTCACCCCTGCATAAGATCACTTGAAATCAGCCCATACTCATTATTTATTCATCTGATGCCACCTGTTGAGTTTACGTCTGTAATTTATAACGTCCCAATATTATGATTTAGAAAATATGCATACAGATTTTAAACATTTCAAACTCCCATTGCTTCTACTATTGATCAATCGAGGCATATATTTTGATAATATAGCAAATAATGTTTAGAAACTTTGATTAATTTTTCATAGAGATTTAATTGCAGTTTATTTTGATTGTAATGAAATCATTATCTTTTGGGAATCTAAAACAGCTACTGAAAACTCTCTGGGTTGAGCGGACGCACAAACTGATCTCTAATCAGCGGCGAGGAGCAACCTCCCCCAGTGCTGCAAATGAATTCACAAAGATCTCAACACCTTCATCTCTCAGCAGAGCTAAAAGGTCAGGTTGTTTGAACTTCACCACTAGGGGCCTCCCTCTTACTTACCAAACATCAAACACTGATGGCAGTCGCACTGATGTGTGTTTGTGCACGTGAGTGTGTCTACACTACTGTTTGTGTGTGCATGTTCGTAAATATGTGAATATATATACTGTAGGTGAATATTTGGGGAGGAGAAGAGAAATATATTGTTATATTTTGAAACAATATAATAAAAGATAAATGATGCATGCCCTTTAATAAAAGCAGTATTTTTTTCAAATAAAAAAATTAACCCAGGCTTTTGACTGTGTATATATATATGATTATATCTCAATTGTTTTTTCCGTTTTTATTTATATTTTAGTTGCTTTCAATTTGTTACTTTTTTGACCCAGTATGCTTCTCTCCTCTCCATTTTAACAAAACAGTTAGCAGCAGTAATGTCATTACAATGGAAATTTATAGAAACCGTGTGTCTTTACTGCCTTTCATCTCAAACGCTCGAAATAGCAACCACCAAAATAGCAACCACCGAATTTGGTTATATGGAAATTAACTTTATTTTTGTATGCTGCTCATTCTGCTTATGGCAAAACATAGCGCTCACACTGCAGGAACACATGCTAGGTTTACCTGTAAACAAAAGGCCATTAACACGGAGATGAGCCTTGTCTGCATCACAAGAACAA
This sequence comes from Tor tambroides, assembly GCA_021397915.2. Taxonomy (NCBI): domain Eukaryota; kingdom Metazoa; phylum Chordata; class Actinopteri; order Cypriniformes; family Cyprinidae; genus Tor; species Tor tambroides. The sequence continues at coordinate 8,162 of JAFVLL020008418.1, forward strand.
CGAAGAAACAACACAGCGTCTTTTAATAATGCAGAAGACTGTTGAGAATATCATCTTGTTGTTATAAACTTTTTTCATTCCTCAAAGTATTACCATGCATGTCCAGATTTTTTTCTGTACCATGCCCACAAAACATTTTAGTGATATACCAAAATTTAGTCTGGACAGCTACTTTAATATTTTGATGATATAAAATAAGGAATATATTTATCCATATCTTGTCTCAAACTCATTTTAAGACATTTTGCATATGCAACTGTTCTGTTTTTGAACTGGTTGATATCTCTGTCTGGACTTTTTTATGGTCCCTGCAGTGAGGAGAGAGATATGAAGTGAAGTATTTTCTACCAATATCTGAGAACTCAACTGATGATTCAGATCTGATGTGAAACTTGCTAATGAGTGAAATACCGCAGGTGTAGTACAATCTTCTTCACATGTAAGAAATGAAAAAAAAAAAAGATAATAATAATAATAGCAGTGTTGCCAGAGTTTGGAGTATGGGAGTGGGTAGAGAAGTACAAAATCTAAAAGGACATCTGTAGTGGCACATGTTTGCAGCTGACCCAATTGTTAACCTTTTGTCAGAGACTATCTGATTGTCCCTCGCCATTTTGTTGATCAGGTGCTTGAGCAAACCCAAGGCCCTGGGGTGGAAGCCGCCATCTTCATGTCACAAGGTGTGGAAAATGTGACTGAATAAACCAAGGCAGTTTTTACTCTCTGTAAACACACTTCACTTTTTTTTCCAATCCGAGATTGAATCTCTTTACGGCTGATTAGCGAGGCTTGCCGTATGAATGTGCATCTTGAATTTTCAGAACTTTTCCAATTTGGAGAATTTATCACATTTTGCTAGGGTTGTTCTTTTGCATATCCTTCATTGTTCAAATGACCAGAATAACACAACTCAGCGTTTAAATGCTCTTAATGTGAGGTTTTTTTTTTTTTGGTCTGAATATACACTAGCATTCAATAGTTTGGGGAGGGGGGAGGGGGGGGGGTGTTGAGAAATTAATACTTTTATTTAACAAAAATGCATTAAATTGATCAAAAGTGTCAGTGAAGACATTTATGATGTTACAGAATAAAATTCTATTTTGTTGAGCATAATAGATTTTTTTCAAAAACATTTTAAATGTCCCCAAACTTTTAAACAGTAGTACAAATAGAAAGGATAAAAGCCCTTGTACACCACAACCACCACAGACTATATGTTTTTCAATGTTTTTAATTAATTTTTGAGGGGGAAAAAAAAAATTATTATTTTTTTTTTTCAAAATATGACATTGCTGGCGGCCGTAATTTTACGGCAACTAAAGAATTAGAATCTACCCACCACACAAACAACATTGGTTCATTATTAGTGCATGCTCCAAATTTTGTTGTTACAATAATACTTAGTTATTAACCAATTTTATACTCATTTATTGTCTGAATTAACATTAGGAGCATTAAAAATTTGTAACATCGACCACTTGCGGTTCATACCGCTTTCTGAATACAGATTCCACGTCACAATGTTGCTTCCATGTTACACTGTTCGGACAAATGTCACTGAATCTATGTAAATACATTTCTGTCTAGTGGTAATGTGCTGGAATGAGGTCATTTCATCAGTCCAACATATTTCCTCAAAAGAAAAAAAATATGCTTTGGGTATGACAGAAACCTACCAACCAAAAATTTAAAACAAGCTATGTACAAATTTGTCGGCAGAGTATAAAAAGATCCAATGGTAAAACATAGCAACAATATATGATACATTAAATATAGATTTCACATCTGAAAATATCAACCTTGCAGTTCTGATTTTGTCTTGATACAATTGCCTGATATATTAAGGTCGTTCATGTGTTGGTGCTCTATGAACTCCGAGGTCTCCTCCATGATCTGGCCAGGAATGTGGAAGTCAACAGATTGCCCGTGGAGCTCGGTGGAGAGAGGATTGTCCTCTTCCTGTTGAGGGATGGAGATGCTTTGGGAATTCCTTGGCCGCATATTGCAACCTGTGCCCTGAAGAAACTGGAGAAAGTTCTCCTCAATAGAAGCCTCTCGACTGGGCAGCTGTTCTTCTTCACCAGGACGCCCCCACTTAAAAATGAAGGCCAGGTTTCTGGCCAGCTCTTCCCTGATCTGCCGATTCAGACAGCCGTAGAAAAAAGGATTGGAGGTGAAGCAGAAGTACCCGATCCAGGTGAACACGTCCTCCAGCTGGGCCATGCGTGCGAGGGATTCGTGAGAGGATGGCATGATGGCGCAGTACAGGTGGAAGGAGAAATAAGGCAGCCAGCACCCGAGGAACTGACCTCCTACGGCGACTAGGACCACTGCAGCCTTGCCCCCGCTGAAAGTCCTCTGAGGGGTGGTCCGAGCTCCGCTGAGGCTGGCCGCCATGCTGGAGTGGCTGCTCAGAGATTCAGAGCGCGGCCGGGGAGTCTCCATCCACGTGGGGACTGGCCCTTGCTGCATGGCGGCCACTCTGGCCACCTTAAACATGTTGCAGTACACCACAAAGATGATGAGGACTGGACACAGGAAGTACATGAGAGTAAAAAGGACCATGAACACCAGCCGTTGTGGCCCTTCCTCCATCCAGTGGAGCGAGCAGCACTTTGGTTCAATGATTTTCCCCATAGCTTTCCCCAGAGCCATTCCCGGCTTCTCTCTATCGAGCGCCCAGCTGAGAAAACGGAACACGGACATGAGGATGGCTTTGATCCATATTCCAATCACAACTGAAACCACCAACCCCACAGTCATTTTCACCTCGTAGCGCATGGGATGAACAACGTAGTAGTACCTCTCAACGTTGATGGCCGAGATAGTGAGGATAGCAGCACTGATCAGTACCACGCTCAGACACAGGTAACTCTGACAAAGAGCTTTGTTGAAAAAGCCCTGACCTGACAGCATACCCAGAGGCATTAACACCAGGGCCGCGATGAGGTCCACCAGGCAGAGATGGAAGACGAACACAAATTTATGTAGTTGTTGCGTCCTGGCGATAACTGTCATTACGGCTAAGTTGCCCACTATGGCCAGTATGTCCATCAGGAGCATGGTGCATAGGCCGAGCGTCTGGAGGAGGTGTCCATCTCTGGGCTCGCTCAGTCCTGAGGCGTTAGGCTGGGTTCCGTTCGGACGCCAAGTGGTGGTGTGGGTGATGTTCCACAGTGTGTTGTAGGCGGTTGTATGCTCCATGAGAGGATGGAATGAGGATTGTGGGCGGAGGTGATTCTCATGGGACTATCACCCATCCTCCCCTGCTGAAGAGCGGGATCCAGCAGTACCGTTCGATGGGGGAGTTCTGTCGGCGTTACGACATGCTGGTAGAGGTCAGACTCTGGAGTTGGGGCTGATTAGGGTCGCAATGTCCAGTTTCATCTTCAAATATTCACCTCTGTAATCCCTGGAGCTCCACTGCAAAAGTCCAGCAGCTCCAAATGAGACATGATGGAACTGTGAAGAGAGACAATAATGTTAGCAAACAACTTTTAAGGAATAAGCATGTTAGTGCTGGACAAAATTACTGACTTTGCAATTAATTGCAATATTCATTTAAACAAACTTGATATCTATTCTATCTAATCCTAAAATGGTCACCACAAAAAAGGAAATTATATTTTCCAAATTGAATGTGGTAAGATGTGTGTTTCTATTTAGTTGTCCTCACAGGCAAAAAGTAATAACAACCCAGTTCACAAACAAATGACTTTCAATTAAAAACATTCAATCAAAAACATACAGGACAACTAGTATAGTCCAATTCTCAAACAACTGACTCTCATTAGCTGGTCTAGGGTTGGGTGATATTCCTAAATCTTATATCATGATATGAGTCATTTTATTTCATGATAACAATATATTTCATAATATAGTTATTTTATCAAAAAAATTTGATATCATAAAAATTTCATAATTTGAAAGTGAAAACCTCACAAAAAACTACTACTAGCCAAAATTAAAAAAAAAAAAAAAACTCAAGCTCACTGAAGACAGTCAGCGATTAAATAAGAATAAGAAAATAATTACAAGCAATAGGACAAAAAAACTACAGTAGAACAAATAAATAAGAAATGCTACATATATTGTATAAAGTAATCAAATGTATTAAAACACTGAATATTCTTCACTGTGAAAATTAATTATATATTTCTTCTTATTAAAGCTACAAAAGTGATTTAGTCAAGAGCAGTGAGAAATTTTCTCTATTTTGTTGTTTGATTAACATGAATGACAGACAGCAGGAATATTAGACTGCTGTAACTTTAAGAGCTGCCTGGATCAAATATACTGTTACACATGTGTTTTCTTTCTCAGTTTGCTTTCACTTAAAGGAACGCTCCACTTTTTTTGAAAAAAGGCTCATTTTACAACTCCCCTAGAGTTAAACAGTTGAGTTTTACCGTTTTTGAATCCATTCAGCCGATCTCTGGGTCTGGCGGTAGCACTTTTAACTTAGCTTAGCATAGATCATTGAATTTGATTAGACCATTAGCATTTGGTCATCAAAAATGACTAAAGAGTTTCGATAATTTTCCTATTTAAAGCTTGACTCTTCTGTAGTTACATCGTGTACTAAGACCGATGGAAAATGAAAAGTTGCGATTTTCTAGGCCAGTATGGCTAGGAACTATACTCTCACTCCGGCGTAATAATCAAGGACCTTTGCTGCCGTACCATAGCTAGGTAATATGATTATGATAGTAGGTTATGATAGTAGTCTGAAAGTAGTCCCCAGCTAGGTAACTAGTTATGATATAGCTGGGGACTACTTTCAGGCACTGCGTAATATAATTGCACCTGCTGCACCCATGGTACGGCAGCAAAGTTCCTTGATTATTACGCCGGAATGAGAGTATAGTTTTTAGCCATATTGGCCTAGAAAATCGCAACTTTTCATTTTCCATCGGTCTTAGTACATGATGTAACTACAGAAGAGTCAAGCTTTAAATAGGAAAATTATCGAAACTC
>JAFVLL020008420.1:0-23313 GCA_021397915.2 Tor tambroides
TAGGGTCAAGATGGCAGTGACAGGAAGCTCTTTTGGATTTCGACATTCATGAAGAAATACTAGAAAAAGTCACGTTTAACAAACTAGCGCCTGACTTCACAGACAACATAAGCCAGTTTGTTCTTAAAGCCTAATTAGCGGTGCACCGTTTCTGTGCCAAAACAAGAACTTCTGAATAGCACAAAGAGAAACGAGAATGCTCCTAAACACCTCAGAGACAAAGAAATGGCAAACATGGTTTGCCAGTTTACCTCTAATGTTTGCATAAAATCTTCACACCTCCACTCTAAGAAAAGATGAGAAGTTTCCCAAGGCCTTTTGTAGGATGCTTAGCCCTGTACATGATCATTGCTTTAATGTAACAGTGACAGATTTGGTTAGCATTGGCTGACTGATGAGTTGTGACAGCTGTAACAGAACTCCATTTTTACTGAGTTGAAACTTAAAAAACAAAATATAATGCCAACAAAATAAAAATATGGTAAGACGAAACAGATCAAATTAACATATAGGGCAAGTACATAAAAAATGCACAGTTTTGCCATCTGTTCCTGAAACATTTTAGTTTTTGACAGGATGTGGCGTAGGTGTATCTCGTGTGAAATCACCGTCTCATTTGACTGCAGTCGCTATTTGTGACTCAGATGTGAGTTCTGCTTAACAGGTGGTATAAGTTAATCAGAATGCAAGTTGCACTCTCATAACATTTTATTACTTGAACACCTTCGTAAAACCAGTGGTTAGTGAAACTTTTAAAGCACAAGTTACTGTTATAGCGCAAATGTGGGAACACTTACCTAATTGGCTGTATCAGAGGTAATAGTATCATCGCAGCCAGCAGCTAACAGGAGCTTAATGCAAAAAAAATAAAATAAAATCAAGCAGTTGTTAAAAGACGGCTTGATAAGCATATGCAAAGTTGAAAAGCTGTCATTCACTCGTGTATTCACTTAAGTCCGCATTACAATAAATAAACCAAGCCTCTCCTTCCTATTAGCAGCATGCTGTTAACAGAAAAGGGAACGTGCTATTGACGAAGGTCCTAAAAGTTCTGTTATGTTTATGCTTGAAGTGAATAATTTAAATAAACACATCCAGAGAAAATAAACGCTGTGTGTCGGAGCGAGGACGAATCAAAACGCTCACAGTTCACGTTCTGTATGTGGAAGCTGAGCCTTAATTAAACTGCGGGGCAGATAGGATTACTGACTGGTTGTGCATTGCAAGAGCTTGACATAACGCAAACAAACAGCTTTACAACATCCAGAAGTCTGCCTTTCTCCCTCGGCCCGAGCACTGATCAGGAGAGAGAATCAGAGATCTGCATGCATACTACAAAACACTCGTCAGTTGCCTTTTATTGAGGGTTTCTTTTATTTTTGTAGTTCACGCAAGCATATGCAACTGAAAGTTTGCACAAAAATGAATCCTGAAAGATGTCTTCAAATCAATCCAAGTGAGTAAATCCATCAGTTTTAACCAATTAGAAATGAGCTACAGGGTGAAATCAGTTTCACACATGAGCACCACAATATAAAGAAAATAAAATTATAGACTAAATTAAAAAGAGCTTAACAATGTGTATTATGCATTCCTATTTTTAGTTTGGAGTTTTAAGGTGAAATGGAGATGAGGTGGTTCTAAACAAGTCAATTTTATTTCCACAATAAATGCATGGATTAAATAAATTACAAATAAAATACAATGTAAAATGTCTATGTTTTCTGTTAGAGTAATGGAAGTTGGGAAGGTTGCACGATCACAGTGTACTTGACAAATTTAAACAATTTAGGGATGATCTGTAGATTTCAAGATTACTTTATTTTGTAGAACACAGTTCCTAGGATATTAATGTATTATTTTCAAAAAAAAAAAAAAAATGATAGGCCTATCATATAAACAGAATAAACAGTTATATTTGAACAGAATGTATCAACACTCCACAGTCTCCCCCTGAATGATGTGTGAGAGAAAATACAGAGACGCTAGCTGTTTTTAATCAGGAATTCATGACCAATATTTGTATTATTATACACAGACAAACTGCAAGTCTGACCAGCACTAATGGACTGGAGCGAACTGAGCACAGAACTCTGTCTCCCCCTATCGGTCAGTTTCACGAAAATACCCAGCGAATCACTCCGACACCATCTCTGGACTGCCTGACTCGATGAATAGATACAACAATATTTACAACTTCTCCAAACCTGTCGAAAAGAAGGAATTAGTGCGAGTGGAAAGCTTTAAGGCTGAGTCACTGACTGAGTAACACTTCCTCGAGCCAAGCTGTCCAAAATTAGTCACTAAATAAACGAATTAAAGCCAGTGGCTTGAATATTAAGCCCGTTTGATTGTTTGCAAACGCTTGAAGTCTTGCGTGGTGTGTGTGTGGTGTTTTGCACGACCCTAAAGATAAACATTTTCCGGCTGCGCACTTGCGCGCCGTACGCGTATTCAGAATACAGCAGTAAGAGATTCCAACAAGCGCTTCTTATGAAAACAGTGGTTTCTGAAGCAGTTTTCTGAAATGTTAAATTGTGAGTGATAATTATTGAGAGTGAGAGGGGGGTGGGCACGAGCAGGCATCGTTTTCCTTGTCGTCACAGCGCGTCGGGTTTAAAAGCCAGTGCGCGCTCAGCTGACAAACCAAAGTTCGTCCCTCTCTTGGAAATACTACACAGGAGCGCGCAGGGAGCGCTTTGCTTTTGCAAACACCAGCAGAACACCCTCAAACGCTTGCCCTCTGAAAGCGAGCGCCGCGACTCATTGGATTTGCAGGAACGTAGTTGGGACGTATTTTGGGGAGGCGAAACGCTCAGCTGCACAAATTCTCTGAGATCGTCCATCTACAGTCTTCGCATGAATCTACTAGATCCCTACCTGAAAATGACAGAGGAGCAAGAGAAGTGTCTGTCTGATGCCCCAAGTCCGAGCATGTCCGAGGACTCCGCGGGCTCCCCGGGCTCCGGCTCGGGCTCCGACACCGAGAACACCCGCCTCGCGGCTCCGGACGCGACGCTCGGCGAGTTCAAGAAGGACGAAGACGACAAGTTCCCGGTGTGCATCCGAGAGGCGGTGTCTCAGGTGCTGAAAGGCTACGACTGGACGCTGGTGCCCATGCCGGTGAGAGTGAACGGCTCGAGCAAAAACAAGCCTCATGTGAAGAGACCGATGAACGCGTTTATGGTGTGGGCGCAAGCAGCGCGCAGGAAGCTCGCGGATCAGTATCCGCACCTCCACAACGCCGAGCTCAGCAAAACTCTGGGCAAACTTTGGAGGTATTTTTTTTTTATTTTATTTTTTTTGCATTAATTCATATGCATAATAGTGCATGCAACTGCATGCAGTCTAAAAAATAGTTACAGTATGCACTGTAAGATTCATTGCTGTGCTCACTGGCAGATTTAAATTTGCAATTAATTATTTGCATTAATATGCATAACAGTGCATGCAATTGCATGCAGTCTACACAATTTTAACAGTATGCGCTGTAAGATGCATTGCTGTGCTCACTGGCAGATTTAAATGTGCAATTAATTACAGTAGTCAACATTTGAAGTGGATCAAAAAAGTTTATCAAAGTTGTCCTAAGACAAGAACGGGTATTGTTTTGGTTTTAGGACAACTTTGATGAACGGTTTTGATCCACTTCAAATGTTGACTACTGTATTTGCATGAATTCATATGCATAATGGTGCATGCAATTGCATGCAGTCCACGCACTCGTATAGTAAGATTCATTGCTGTGTTCATTGGCAGATTGCTGAACGAGGGTGAAAAGCGTCCCTTCGTGGAGGAGGCTGAGCGCCTCAGGGTTCAGCACAAGAAAGATCACCCCGACTACAAGTATCAGCCCCGGCGGAGGAAGTCTGTGAAGAACGGCCAGAGCGAGTCTGAGGACGGCAGCGAGCAGACTCACATCTCCCCGAACGCCATCTTCAAAGCCCTTCAGCAAGCCGACTCGCCCGCGTCCAGCATGGGAGAGGTGCACTCGCCCAGCGAGCATTCAGGTGGGCAAAATCGAGTAGTGCTGTCAAACGATTAATCACGATTAATCAGCGATCAATCGATTTATACATCATCTGAACTCTGAATAAATAAGCTTTCCATTGATGTATGGTTTGTTAGGATAGGACAATATTTGGCTGAGATACAACTATTTGAAATTCTGGAATCTGAGAGTGCAAAAAAATCAAAATATTGAGAAAATCTCCTTTAAAGTTGTCCAAATGAAGTTCAATGCATATTGCTAATCAAAAATGAAGTTTTGATATATTTACAGTAGGAAATTTACAAAATATCTTCAAGGAACATGATCTTTACTTAATATCCTAATGATTTTTGGCATTAAAAAAATCTATCTTTTTGACCCATATAATGTATTGTTGGCTATTGCTACAAATATACCTGTGCTACTTATGACTGCTTTTGTGTTCCAGGGTCACATTTGTGTGTACTGTGTATATTTATTATGTATATATAAACACAGACACACACACATCCACTATATATTTAATATGTGTTTATATAAACATAATAAACATACACAGTATACACACATATATATATTACGTAAACAAAAACCTTTATTTTAGAAGCGATTAATTGGGAGTAATCATTTGACAATTTGAGTTCATCTCAGTTGTTTTCCTTGGCTCTCGCTGTTGCGTCATCTCTTAACCGGCGCTCTAACTTCTCTCCCCTCCTCCACCGTTTCCAAACAGGCCAGTCCCAAGGGCCGCCCACTCCTCCCACCACTCCGAAAACTGATGCGCAGCCAGGCAAAGTGGATCTGAAGCGAGAGGCCCGTCCGGTTCAGGAAAGCACAGGACGCCCGCTCAACATCGACTTCCGCGACGTGGACATCGGCGAGCTCAGCAGCGACGTCATCGAAACGTTCGACGTCAATGAGTTTGATCAGTACCTGCCGCCGAACGGGCATGCCACCAATGCAACCTACGTAGGCGGCTATGCCACCTGGATGGGGAAGCCTCAAAACGGCAGCCCTCCGACCGCCCAGCTGACTGGAGAACAAGAGCAACCGAGAACGACGCACATCAAAACCGAGCAGCTCAGCCCCAGCCACTACAACGATCAGGGTTCTCCGCAGCAAGTCACCTACGGCTCCTTCAACGTCCAGCACCTCCAGCACTACAGCACTTCGTTCCCGTCCATCACCCGGGCGCAGTACGACTATTCCGACCACCAGGGCGGCGCCAACTCCTATTACACCCACGCTGGAGGTCAGAGCTCCGGCTTGTACTCCACCTTCAGCTACATGAGCTCCAGCCAGAGGCCCATGTACACACCCATCGCTGACTCTGCAGGGGTTCCTTCCATTCCCCAACCCAACCACAGTCCCCAGCATTGGGACCAGCAGCCGGTCTACACACAGCTGTCCAGACCCTGAGCAGATACCGATGGGACTCGTTCCGCATCATTCCCCTGGTGAATAAAAAACAAGTGCACTTCCATAATGTACTTTATGTGCACTAAATTTGTACTCAGTATGCTAAAAATGAGTACTTCTTAAGATAAACTTAAGGTGTGTACTCAACTGTGCTATTTTGGGACACCATGAATATAAACTAAACTAAAATGCACTTTTAACATACTATTTCTGTATTTAAAAAATGTTGCTTGTAGTACACTTGAGTGTACACTTGAGGTTCTACAAGTGGTAACTAAATACATTTTTTAAATGGAGAGATAGTATGTTAAAAGTGCATTTAAGTTAATATTCATGGTGTCCAAAAATAGCACAGTTGAGTACACACCTTAGGTTTAAAGTACTAAAGAATCATTTTTTAGTGCGCATAAATAGAGCACCTTAAGTATGTTATGGAAGTGCACTTCTTTTTTCACCTGGGATCCACTCTCTTTAAAACACACACTTGAATTGCCCTCACACACACACACACACGAAACAATGAAATGTAGGAAAGAAAGCTGGACTTCAAGAAAAAAACAAAACGGCTCCCGACGTGCCTTTTAATCGCCTGAAATCGTGATTAGAATATATATATATTTTTAGCCTTGTTTGCAAGAAAAGAAACATTTTTGAGAAATGATTCCTCTGTGAGGACTTATTGATTATTGATACTTTAATATGTACTGTGTATGTTTTCTTAACATGTACTTTTTTTGTATTTCCGGCCTTCTGTGTTTCTTGTAGAAAAGTCTATTTTTACTAAACCACTCTTGGTAGTCATTCCTTATTTTTCTCCCACCTTTTTCCATCAGTAACACCCTAGCGGTGCATTTTATGTTTTATAGTTTGACTCTGTGCCCTTTATTTATGTTCCTGTAAAATATCATCCCTTTTTTTTTTACCAGCTCTCGTTCGCGCTTTTATCCCCGACCAGCATCAGTGCCTGTCAAATGTTGGAAGCGAATTAGCGGGAATATCTACGTGGCAGCGGCAGCTGAGAATTTACTGAGCGTCTAACAGCATGTGTCGCAGCTCCAGGAAGTGCCCTTTGACCTCTGCTTGTCATTAGCTTCCTGCAGTCATGCAGGTGTCATCTTACAGCCCCTCCTTTTGTATCCCATCTTAACCCCTTTAATTTATTTATTAGTATTAATTTTATTTCAAAGAAATTATTTGCATTTTATTCTTTAATACTTTATACAAAAAAATGAATTGTTATTTTGCGCCTCTGAATATGGTGACATATAATCCAACGGGCCGTTTAGACAGAGGGCTGGTACTTAATATGGTAAATTTCTGTATTCATCATGTTTATTTATCGTATGTAGATTTTTCTATTTGAAATGTTTATTTGTCCTTATTTCTAACCAGTTGTGTCATGCACAAAATACTGTTGCAGTTTTCTAAAATAACTGGAAGAGTAGTCTTTCGTTTGGAAAGTTTTACGATGCTCTAATCTGAAGCCGTAGTTGTTTTTAAGTAGTTCGTTAGTTAGTTGGCATCTTTGTTTGCTTATACATTTCCCTTTCCGATTTTGTGCTTTACTCAATGTCAGCCGTCTCAGTGCGGATGTTGGTATCTTTTTTACACAAGACTGAACAAGTTTTTTGTCTTTAAAAAGTTTAACATTTTACTGCCTTTGAAGAAGCTCATCTTTTGTATTATATTTGCAATAAAAGTGAGAATAAAACGTAAAACAGACACCTACGGCATGTTATTGTCTCATAATCTGTGTCCAGTTACGCTTCTACAGCGCTAAGCATGAATATGTATGGTTTGTGTTTAGCCTTAGGGGGTGGAATGTCTTTGGTAATGACGAACGTTAGTTTTCTTACGTAAGCACTGCCTCCCTCTCACAGATGAAGCAGCAGGAGGGCCCTATAGTCAGCACATTATAACACTCGCATTGTTAGTGTGAAAACGGAAAGAAAAACAGCATTTCGTTTTCCTACGTGGTTCCTCTAAACGGTCAGCAAAGGGAAATATTGACAAGCCTGTCATGCCAAAGACATCATGTTCTACTGATTTATTGTCATTTTCAGCTCTGTTTTGTGATTGCGTCATCTGTGCTGGGATGTAATTACAAAACCAGAAACGACTAACATCTTCTGGCTTTAACACTGTAGATTGGTCAATTTACAAATGACACAGTAGTGATACTGAACGTACCGTCACGCTTCGCACCAGGGTTTCTCTGTCTGATTGCAGTCACGTTCCATTATAAGCTCAACAAAAACAGCATTCCCTTTGTAAATAGTATTAATAAACATCTAATTCATATGTGAAGGAGAGACGACAGGAACAGCAGCCCACAGCGATCCAGTGGAGGGTCAGAGGTCTATTGGTCACAGCTGTTTCAATACAGGGCCAGTTTTAAATTATTATGCCCACAAAGCTAACATTTACCCAGGATATGAGATGGGACATGTCTAGCCCATTAATATTCCAAAGAGACGGCGTGCAGGGAATCTCTCTCCTCCGAGCCCAATGGGTGGTCCTTTCAAATGCAAAATAAGAACACAAAATGAGGATGAAAAAGAGGAATCTGGCAACTTCCCACTTCACTAACAAAGCAAGCATGAAAACTTTAAAGCATAAAATGAAAAACGGCACACACATACATGACCAAAGCAGGTGGACTGCACTATCAAGTGTGATATTTCTGAGAAAATACAGAATCCGAGTAAGGTTTCGCTGGGTTTTATAATAAAACGATGCATGATTCACTGGATCATTGCAGAAACACCCACTGAATTACAAAGTAGGGAGAGCCAGGAAACGCTAACACTTTATGGTTTTTGTTCATTTATTCTGAAACTGTTCAGTAAAAGATTGCCTCAAAAGTCATATCAGCAGTCATTACCAATGCCATTTAATTGTCTCATTTAAATAACTTAATTGAATCTGATACTATATGCAACTTGTGAAAGAGGGGTTTTGAAAAATATACACTGTAGTAATTTAATAAAAAATTAATTATGGCACCAAACTAAAATTAAAATAATTAAAGAAATAAAATATGATTTTTGCCTAAAGATATACTGAAATATATAAGATATATATAGTAAAAATCTCAAAACATATTTGATGTTAGTTTATAAGAATACAACTGTTTATGGTGAATTCATATTAGCTCAGGACTATAATATATGCATGCAACTTTTGCTTTTAATCACACATTATTAAATGTTGACTGACATGAATGCTTTAGAAGTAATTTTCATTGTTAGTTCATTGTTTACAAATGATTTTTTTTGTACTGTAATATCTGTCTATTTTTTGGAAGAAGGTGGAGGATTGAATTTGTGCATGCACATACCTGCTATGACAAGAGTATAAGCACATTGTGCTTTTATTGCTTATTCATTTAGCGTTACAGTCTTCCCTGCTCCCCCGTAAACTAGAAAATATTCTATTGACAAGAAAAGTAATTATTTTGTGGCCTCGTTTTTGGCTTACCATAAAAAGCCAGTCTACTCTGTTGCATCTGCACTGAACTCATTAAAAACATCAGGAGCAAGAATTTGCTTATTCAAATTTCAGCCCCTGGGGCAAACTTGTTTGCTTATGCGGCGCTAAAAAGAATACAGTACAAAGCGTGGTTAAAAATTGATGATCTCTCTCTGCCTCTGCCGTATGGTCATGCTGGACTTTTCCGCATGGGCTCTGGCAGCATGCAGCCTCTCCCCTCCCCAGACCTGCTATACCCCTGTCTGTCCCAAAGGATCTCACCCCTTCGCCCCCACATAGCATCACCCCACTGTCATTGTCCCCCAGGAGCCCCACAAAAGAGACCATTTGACCTCCGAACACACCCCCATTTCCTCTCTTTTGAAAGTGTCCTGGCCCACAGAAAGTCTCATTGCGACTCAAAGGAAACTGTACATCAATAAAAGATGGCCAGCCAAAGCTCATAGAAAAAAAAGTGAAGAAAAACACTCGCATTTCACCCCAGCTGAAATTGACGGAGTGGGCCACTTGTTTCCTAGCAACAGACGCCTACAGCACGGGAAGTTGCAAGTTCACAGTTCAGTTTGGTGTGGCCGGACTCCCTCGGACCTCCGAGTTGAATAGATGCCCGAGGCCATATCCTACTATTTATTATTGCAACAACTTTGAATGGCATATTAGCTTTAAAATATTTCATGCATTGTCAATCCATGTTCAATTTTAAAGGGGCAGTTCACCCAGTAATGAACATGGTCAACCTCTATGAGTTTATTTTGTGGAACTCAAAATGAGACGTTTAGTAGAATGTTCACGCTGCTCTTTCCTACACAATGCAAATGAATGGTTTTGCATATTTTGCATATTTTAACATCAAACTGAATTACACTCAGTATTATAACAAATAAAATCCATTTATGTTGTGCAAGACAAAGGCGTTTCCAGCGCAGCATCTCGTCCTTATGTTGTGTTGCGTAAAATAATATAATTTACACCACATTAAAGACTTTATAAATGAAATAAAATGTGCACAAACCTTTATTTCCCGAAAAGAGTGCACACAGCACCTGGGTAAAAATATTAAAAACAACCCAATAAAATGACCCAACAGGCTGAACCCAGCATTTTGGTTTAAAAAAAATAGCCCAGCATTTTTTTAGACTGTAAATGTCAGAATTTTAGTTTTGCCCAGACTGTTCCTTTAAACTGTGACTGTGATGAATTGGGTATTTAATGGTACTGCTCACTGCATTCACTTCCCCTCCCATTTCCCAAAGTGCCTTATCAAAGGCTCATTATGCAAAGGAATCCCAAAAAGGAAATGGTTTCAAGGCTAAAGGACACTTCTTTTTATCTATTCGGCATTTAACTGCCGCAGTTCACAGGAATAATGCAAATGAATGAAATGTGTTATCTCAAAATGAAACTAAACAGTGCATTTGAAAAGCACATCGAGTTCGGTGTTGTGTGTTATTACTTCACCTGATGCCGGTGTACCGACGAAACATGCTACTTATTAGATTGTGCTACCAAAAATATATTTGCATTGTTTTAAGGGTAAGTTTAGGGTAAGGGTAGGTATGGGCAGGTAGGTTTAGGGTAGGGGTAGGTATGGACATTTTAAAAAAAGCCTCAAACCAAATGAATAAGATGCTGGTAACACAATCTGATGAGTCGCATTTTTTGCTATCGATTTGTGCTATGTATCTGTTTATTGGGAGGTAGCACAATCTAAGCGGAGAGCACAAATAGTCAGAACACAGGCCTGCTTTTCCAGGCTCATTAATACACACAAACTTACGGAAGCCCGTTTCCGCCACTGAATTAAAATTTTTTAAAAGACAATTGCAACTCTTTATCTCACAATTCTGAGAAAAAAGTGAAAAAAAAGTCAGAATTGTGAGATAAAGAGTTGCAATTGTCTTTTTTAATTTTTAATTCAGTGGCGGAAACGGGCTTCCGTAAGTTTGTGTATATATAAACTCGCAATTCTGACTTTTTTCTCGCAAATGTGAGTTTGTATCTCACAATTCTGACTTTTTTCTCACTTTTTTCTCAGAATTTTACGATATAAACTCACAATTGCAAGATAAACTCTCACAATTCTGACTTTTTTCTCAGAATTGTATTATATAAACTCTCAATTGCATGTTATAAAATTAGAATTGCGATATAAACTCGCAATTCTGAGAAAAAAGTCAGTTGCAATTATTACTTTTTTCTCAGAATTGTGAGTTTATATCTCAGAATTGTGAGTTTATTTCTCAGAATTGTGAGTTTATTTCTCAGAATTGTGAGTTTATTACTCGCAATTCTGAGTAAAAAAAATCTGAATTATGAATTTTCATTGCAATTCTGAGAAGAAATTACCGCAATTACCTTTTTTCTTTTTTTTAATTCAGTGGCGGAAATGGGCTTCCATACAAACTAGCCTTCAGACTAACCAATGGTATTTAGATTGGTTTGAATGATGTGGGGCTCGGCTAAAAACCACACGGTCTGAGCGGAGCAGATGACATGTGGAGGAAGACATCACACGTGTGACATGGACAACATCTCATATCTCAACACAAATAAAGCCCAGCCATCCACCATATCTTCCCATTCAACTCCTCCGGAGCGGCGAGCATCTTTACCCGGCTACACACGTATCCCGTTACAGCAGAACGCCTATGATCAGTTCACTAAGTATGATTACATTTAAACGCAGGCTCTCCCAGCGTCGGCTCATGTGGTAGAAATAACATCTTTAACCAGGGTAAATACACACAGCACACAGTCCGTACCTCCTCTGTAACCGAGCCCGATTCAGAGGCGGGAAGGAGTTTACATTGAGAGGCCGGTTTCAAACAACTGATCTGCGCGTCTGGGTTCAGGTTCAGGTTCAGCGCCTTCACTGGAAGTTTGGATAGAAAAAAAAAGTGTTTTCTGCACACATCTGCACTTTTAGAAAATATGGCGTGTCTAAATGTGGCGACACAGGCGTGATGACCTGAGCTGTCCAGAGAGATAAAGGAGCACGAGAGCTTTACCAGGCTCTGCTGAGGCGACATGGAAAGGTGTGGACACTGAGTATGGGAGGAAAGTTGTTTGGACTAGGGGCTTTTACCATGACGAGTGTGGGTTTTTTATGGTCTTACGGGGCAGAGGCAAAGCTTCCATCTTATACACATGCCTGAAAATCTCTGACAGCACCTATAACTAAAACAAGCATCAATCTGGATACAACTTATCCAGAAAATCCATGACCACCTGAACACAGATTCCACAATAAAGATTACTTTATCTGCATAAATATAGCAAAATCACAGACAAGTGATATAATGTATACTATATAGCAAATTTTAAGTGTATGTTTATTATATTATCAGCCAGCTCTATATATAAAGCTGAATATATATATATATATTAGTGCTGTCAAACGATTAATCGCGATTAATCGCATCCCAAATAAAAGTTTTTGTTTACATAATATATGTGTGTATACTGTGTATATTTATTATGTATATATAAATACAAACACATGCATGTATATATGTAAGAAAAACATGTTATATTTATATATTAAATATATTTTTATATAATATAAATTATATGAATATAAATATAAACTTTTAAATACATGTAAATATTTTCAAAATATATGCACAATACGTGTGTCTTTATATATACAAAATAAATATATACAGAAGACACACATATATTGTGTAAACAAAAACTTTTATTTTGGATGCGATTAATCGCGATTAATCGTTTGACAGCCCTAATATATATATATATATATATATAGGCCATATAAATAACGGCCTATTAAATAAACAATGACTTCATTTGATATTTTATGTCATTTAAACTTTTTACTTTATATAGTTAAATTAATCTTTAAAATACAATTTTATAACAGGATTTTTTATTTATTTTTTTTAAATTGTAGTTTTACAGTATAGCTGCTTTTATGACCATTACTCAAAAAATAAATTGTATAGGCTTCTTTGGGCTTCTTTGCTTTTGATAACTATTAGCACAAACATAATTAGTTTGTTTCATACTTATATTTTTAATTCCTGTTCTGTTCTGAATACCGTTAAATTTAAAGGATTATGTGTGGAGTGAGGGAAATTAAAATACATGTTTTATCGTGTTTATAATGTTTGTAAATGTTTTGTTTACCAATTTTTTACATTATTTCTGAGCATTATAGTAAAAAGTGATTCATATGTTTTCTCTCAACAATGCAGTATTGACCCAGTGCACATTATAGTGAGATGCAACTTATTAAAAAACAGTGCGTACTATTTATTTAATATGTACTTTGTTTTGTTTCGTATTGTGGATAGGCACTCCCTCCGTTTCCTCCTCGGAGAAAACGCCCCCCTGACCGAACAAGATGCCTGACAGAAACAAATGCTGCAGCTGAAGTACTTCACAGTTGTGGAGCCACACAACCAGGAAGACATCTGACAATCAGGAAGAAACACACACACACACAGAGGAAAACACGTGCATGCAAACATAAATCATCCGCTTGAGGGTTATCTCACCCTGACCTCCATATGCAGAAAACCAGTTGCTTGCACAGCTGGTGAGGCCACTGACTCACTGCAGCCCTGACAGATGCAAACATTACCCATAATCCCCTATCATCAGAGCAAACGCTCTTTGTAGTCTCCACAGTCTTGATGTCTTGCGCAAAATGTTGAGTTAAACGCACACACACAAGTTAGAAGTCAAAATAAGATGGGGATTTTTCTCATATTGTGACTCAGATGACAGACAGAGACATACGGACAAAGACCTCTTGGAAGTGTGACCTACTTAGTGCATAAAACATGTGTGAATGCACAAACACACACTCACACAACCCCACAAGTTGCACGGCTTTATGTCTTGACGGTGCATATATCATTAGAGATTAGCAGAGGCATGCACTGCACAGCCAACAGATGCAGCAATTCGTCACTTTTTATCTCTTCCTATCTCTCTCACACACACACACACTCTTCCAAACACTTTCACCACCTGACACACTGCATGAACTTTATGTGCTTGAGGCAGCCTGTGCATGTGTGTTTGTGCATGCTTGTCTGTATATGTGGAAAGGGGTGGAGCAATTAAAACTCTTTATGATTTCATAAACCACAACTCGGTAGCCTCAGAGATTAAAGACCACCAAGAGTCAGACCAGACACATTGTTGGCCTCCCTGGAAGATGAGCTGACACTGATTACAGCCTCGAACATCTCAGTGACTAAGCAGATGAGTAGATTTCCCACGCATGCACTTATCACCTGAGGATCTTAAAGGATAGTTCACCCAAAAATGAATATTTGCTAAAAAAAAAAAAAAAAAAAATGACTCAGCTTCAGGCCATCCGAAATGTAGATGAGTTTGCTTGATGGACTGGAGTGGTGTGGATTATTGTGATGTTTTTATCAGCTGTTTGGACTCTCATTCTGACGGCACCCATTCACTGCAGAGCATCCATTGCTGAGACACTGATGCAGAGACACATTTCTACAAATCTGATGAAGAAACAAACTCATCTACATCTTGGATGGCGTAAGAGTGAGGACATTTTCAGCAAATTTTCCTTTTTGGGTGAACTATTCCTTTAAATAAAAACATGGAGGACAGCAAATACTTGCTGCATTCATTTCTGGAAAATTCGTTTGTAGAGGAAGGTCTTTCTTAAAGGGTCTTCAGTACGGCCTTAAAAACATGGGTTTAAAATATCAGCGCAGACACAACAGCTGAACAAAGAAAGACAAGACGCCAGGTGAGCTATAGCTGAGCCAGGCAAGCTCAACCATCCAGGCCTGTTTTTGACATTTAGCACTGGGCTTCTGTAGCCCACCGAAAATCAGAAAGACAGCAGGAGAGAAAGCAACTGAGAAGTCAGGGGGTTTATCTTCACACACATCTTTACTACTAAAGCTAGCAGCCCACTGATTTTTCTATCTATTTTACGTTGCTATCCTCATTTATTTTAAAATCATTCAAAAGATTAAGCAAGCAACAGTGACTGAGAACCCCAAAAACTCATCTGTCTTTCTGGGCACAGTTGGGAACTGCATGGTGGCAAATATGGGTTTGTTCTCGCACCCTTGGCAGATGAGCTAGCTGGTATAAGCACGTTCTGCTCATCTCAAATTCATCCTGAAGAAATCTGATTGTGTGAGAAGCAACAAATTGTGATCTAGGCTGAAGTTTTACTGTGCCTAATTTTCTTTCAGAGGTACAGAGGGTCTTGAGTCCCTGCCTCTTTCATTTTAGATCAAAAATAAAAGCTGTATATATAAAATCACTGATTCATGAGATAAGGGACAAACATGTTTTAAAAAGTTAGTTTTAATTATTTAATGATGCTTTATTATAAATTGATAAATTTCAAGATAAAGGTCTACGCTAATGAACCATGTAACGGATTTTTTTTTTTTTTTTGTAAAAATGTATATTTATTCACTTCACAACTTAATTTGTGTCAACTCCGTCAGATCCATTAAAAAGCATGATATCTGAATTTTATCCACCCAATAACAGCAAGTCTTCAATTATGTAACAATAGCATTCAGTACAGGAGTTGAAGTGATCAAATACATCCTCTACATTTTTTCCCCCTATTTTCACACTAATATGAACAATCCAGTTACTAATTTTTTTAATTTTCTACCCTCCTTTTCAACATGAATGTTCTTTGGAAAATCAGACATATTGTCTTATAGTTCCATTCATGTTTTACCATTTTAAAACAATAAATTGAAAAAAAAACAATAAAATATTTGTTGACAAAGGTCCAACTGAGGTTGCAACAACTGACAACAGCTTAAGACAACTAACTAATTTTCATTCTGATATTTATTTTAATACAGTAATCCTTCTAGTGGATGTCTCAATCCGAGTCTCCAGTAGCTCACAAAATACAAGACGCTTATGTTGGATTCAGTGTAATGGTTAAGCATTAGTACGTGCTGCCCTGTAGCAGCAACAGAAATGTTCCTAATATGAATCCAAATTATCTGTAGCCTATCTTTGAACCCTATCAGATATGAAATGGTATTTGTGCCTGACCTGCATAGGGCATGTAAATTCGGCCAAATATGTATGTAAATAAAATCATCAAAATAATTCCCCATATGCAAAACATATATTACATCACCATATAAAGAGTTTTGTGAGCATGTCAACTCTGTCTGACATAAAACCTGACGGAGCTGACGTCTGACAGAGTTGACAAAATGGAAATTTGCGCATTAACCATGCGTGGTACAGTGGATCATTTTTTTTTCAGCTGTAGTTGCATTAATAAACATAACAAAAATGTCAAGATTTATCCCACAACTGTTTACAGAAACTATTACAGTGGGATGACGGAGTTGACGTGTTAAAGTTGTGACCGCAGAGACTTCAACACTGTTTGTATAAAACATGAGAAAACATAAAACTTCCAGGGCTGTGTCCTACTGCGAGATCCACAATGAGCAGGAAATAAGAAAGGGTTCCTCAGAGTTAAAGATGCTGCTGATATTGCCTGATTTACTCAGAATTACAAAAAATCCTGACGGAGTTGACGCAATATGAAGACACAACTTTGATAGATATTTTTTTTTTATGGGAAATATAAATCAAGATTTACTTTTTGTATTGTTTGATACATTACAGATCTCCAGCTTTCAATATAAATGTATATTTTTGAATTTGTTTCAATTTTGACACTTTTTTGGCATAAATATATATGTTTACTTTATGCAGATAAGTGTTGGGTTCACCTTCAATGATATTATGGTTCTTTTCAGAAACTGTTTTCAACATTGATAATAATGCAGAAATGTTTCTTTAGCAGCCAATCAGCATAGAAGGATCATGTGACACTGAAGACTGGAGTAATGATGCTGAAAATTCAGCTTTAGTTTACTGGAATAAATTCCATTTTCACATATTTTCACACAGAAAACTAAATATTTCACAATGTTACTGTTTTACTGTGTTGTTTATTATAGAAATGCAGCCTTGGTGAGCAAAAGAGTCTTCTTTCAAACACATTAAAAAAATCGCACCCCTAGTTAAAACCATTGAATGTCAGTGTCCTATTCATTTTTTCCATTATTCATTCAAATTTAGACAAATCAATGAACTATAATCGCAAGGAGCACTGTAAATGACAATATCAAATCAGAAACAATTATATAATATAAAACTATAATTAATATATTTACATAAAATATATTTTAAAATCCAATACATATGGGGAGTCAAATACATTTGCAATATTTTATGGGTTTGGGTAGTCAATACTGATTTGTTTTGGTGCTGTTCTTGTTACAATTGTAACAATGTCTCAAATGAATGCATCTCACTTGAGGATTATGGGTAGAGTAGTTCTTCACTGGGAATTTGGCTATTAAATATAAAAAAAAAATTTTTTAAAAAGTGTATAAGAGGTTTGTTTTGAAAAATGCATACATTATTTCCTCAAATAATACATTTTCTATGGAGAAAATGAACAGGATATTTTATGTCCAGAACCTTAGTGCTGGGTTCTACTGCTTTGCATCATCTCATTGAACTTTCTCCTTTTCCCATCCTTCTCTTCTCTTGCTGCGTTTCGCTCTCGTTCTCGCTCAGACCAACGGACTCCCATTTCTGACCTCAGTCTTGCTTTCTTATGTTTGTAATTTCACCTCTTTACAAGCACAACAAGACCAAAACAACATTTGGTCTCCAGATTTACCTCCCTTACGATTTTCTCATCCACAGCCTCTCCAACCCGTGGCTAGCCAACGTCAGAGCGCCTCCTTGATTATCTCGTCCATGCTTGAACACCACTGAAAAAAAGAGCAACCAAAGAAGCGGTTGAGAAATTGGAGAGAAGACGATTACTCAACCGACAAGTAGTTTCGCATGGAAAGGGATATCCTTTCACAGGTCAGTGCTTTAAAGCTGGCAAAATCTGCTATGTTATTAAATCTCATTTAAGAACAGACACCACAATCAGAAAGCATCTGATAGTAATAAAGGAGCAGTGGAAAAAAGCTGAACGTGTTGGAGACACAAGATAATAACATTGTGTGCTTCACGAACAGAAAACTGACCCACTCTGTATAGAAAATATTCTAATCAACAACCGTAACTTGATCATTTTGATTGCTCCAGTAATAACAAGCATGACAGAATAATATTTAAGAACTCATTCTCTGATTGATTCAACAGAGTCGTTAATTCTGAGACAGCAGAGGTCACTAGCTTTGTCATATTTCGCTCCTGTGTGAAATGTGCTGAGGTTGGATTTACTTTGGAATAATTCACACTCTCGTTACGCAATTCTGTTTTTATTTCAATGGTCATAATACACTATCACATTCAATATAGATTCATTTTTGAATGCTGAATGGAAAGTGTTTCAAGGACATCCAGAACTGTTGAAAATTGCACATAAAAACTCTAGATGTCAAATACTTGCAATTATTGGAAAAGTTTGGAAACACATAATAATAAACAATAAAGTTGTCAATAAAATTACTGCCTTTTTTTTTTTTTGGCAATGCTAACAAAGACTAGATGGAAAACATTCATTGTCAAACAAAATTTAATTTCAACTAACTTAATATTACAATGTGGAAAGTATCTGCACATAATGATGCTCAGTGGCTTAAGTTAGATGCCATTTTTGTCCATTTGTAAAACTGACTAAAATTAATATCACAGTACTGAGTCAGCTTTATTAAAAGCTTTTTTTTTTTTTTAAGATATTTTGTTGTCTGTTGAATCAGGGGATTCTGTGCCTTGTGCCTTTGATACTGTGGACCAATATTTTTTTATCTCACAACTTAAACAATGTGTGGGTATTAAAGGATGTGCTCTTAATTGGCTTAAGTCCTATTTGAATGATAAAACTCCTTCCTGTTTGTCTTGATGGGGTTTTTTTTTCTTCTTTTTCTGTTTTGGATAATGGAGTCCCTCAGGGCTCTATTCTGGCCCCTGTTTTGTTCACGTTTTATATGCTTCCTTTGGGTACTGTTCTTTCTAAACATGGGGTGTCAATTTCACTTTTATGCTGATGACACACAAAGGTATTTGCACTTAAAGAAAAATTACAAAAAAGGTTTAAGCTCAATATCAGCATGCTTAACGAGAGAAAAACTGAAGTTATTGTGTTTGGGACCACAGGTGTTTCAGGTACATTTGATGGCAACCAGGGAGATTTGGTCCCCTATGTATGCCCTCAAATTTGATAAACAGAAAAACGCTGTAGTTAAATCCTTTTTTTTTTTTTTTTTTTTTTTTTTTAACTAAGATTATTTTCTAAGGCTAAGACTGTCTTAACATTGGCAGAGTTTGAGAGAGTGATTCATTTCATCTGGACTTGACTATTGTAATTGTAATTTTTTTTTTATAACAGAATGAGTCAATCCAATATTAGTCGTCTTCAGATGCAGCTGCCAGACTTGTGACTGGCACTTGGAAATTTTATCATATTTCCCCAATATTACACTCTTTGCACTGGCTGCCGATTTGTAACAGAATTGATTTCAAAATTTTGCTTTTTGTTCTGCTAGATCATTAAAGTCATCTCAACAAAGAATTCTGATGGTTCCGAGATCTAGACTTAAGTCAAGAGGAGACCGTGCTTTTTCCATTACTGGTCCAAAATTGTAGAATACTCTTCCTTTATCCCTAAGATTAATATCAGAGTTAAAAACGTACATTTTCTCTAAGGCTTACAACTGTTTTTGTAAGCCTTTTAAAATTTTAAAGTTGAAATAATGTATTTTTATTCTGGTTTGTCTCTTTTTTAGATATTTATCCTTTGTCTTTTTGTACAGCAAAATGGTCAACTACAGTTGTTTTTATTTGTGCTGTATAAATAAAATTTGATTTGATTTTATGTTGGATAGATAAAAAAAAAAAGGAGTGTTAATTATAGCAGTCTAAAATACCTGTGGAAAGTTTTTTCCTTAGTGTTCTCATTCACCTCAATGGCAGTTGCTTGGCTGGTGCAAAACCCCCATAGTAGATATGAAATCTTCCGTCTTCGCTCATCACTTGATCACCATGTGACCAACAACTATGGAGCTGCAGGGGGAAAAAAAGTAATGTTGATTAGCTGATGACATCGCAAAAATGTGCAAATTCCAAACCATTCACTATTGCACCTATGCTGAGCTGCGACGTCAAAGTAAGCAGACAGGGAGAAATATAAAGTAAATACATTTCACACTTTAGTCTTCCAAAAATATAAGGACAACTTCTACAATATAATATTAGCAATATATGTTGTATACTGTGTGAAAAACTTCTTAATAGCATCAAAGAGGAAAGCTTTTTGAGTAACACACGGTGTAGTTATGACATTAACCACTAGGGTAGATGCCTAAAGTACACAAACATGCATACACCCAAACACATGCATATGCATGTGAATCCGTGGCACCCCCAAGGATTCCCTCCCTCAAGACGCCTGATGAAGTAATTCTCATTTGTCAAATTGATTGGCAGGTACGAGGGAGTTTGGGATGAGTGACAATCTCTCATTTAGCCCGCTTGAGTTTCGCCCCACGTGTACAACCCCCCTCCCAACCCTTCTAACAGGACATCGCCCATCTGAGTAGGGGGGTGGATGCCAGTCCCAATTCATCCATCAGTCAGTGAAAGGGGTGTCTGATGGAGAGTTAGGGGGTCCTTTCAGTCCAGTGAGAGAGGGTGAGAAAAAGGTCATCTGCTTCTGACTTACAAAATGAGACATGATCCAAAAGCCTGACATGTGGCTGACAGAAGAACGGTGAAGGATGAATACAACACCAAGCATGAAATATCTTCCTAAATATTTTGAAACGAATGTAAAGGGATATTCTCTTGCATCTGGTTGACTGATAAACCGTTACTTTGAGGAAAGTGTTTCTGATATCTGAAGAAATAATGCAATCCAGACGTTTTTATGGCCCCATGTCCTCGGCTCAGAATTGTCATGCATACAATTTCCATTGTGCCAAAGATGAAGCATGTTCTCAAATTGGCTTTTACAGAGCCAGAATGTGTGTGTGTGTATGCATGCATAGACTAGTTATCCATTTAGATTACAGTTGGACTAACTGGTAGGGAGATGATGGACATAGTGAGGACCTGGCAAACAGACTCCTGTGAGACCCAGCAAGACTCTTTCTCTCACTCATGCACATATGCACATACATCTGTTCCACATTAACACATTAAATGCCTCAAAGGTGTTTGAAAACACTGTGGTGATCAATTTCATCTTGAAATAATCTGTGGTTTCGTTTGTGCCAAATTCAAATTTATAGCGCGTACGCAACACAGAGATTTAATTCAGAAAAGATACTGCGATGATGACATGATAGAAAGCATCTACAGGTCGGGAAGTCTCATGAATCAGATGCATCTCAAATGTAAACTCATACAGTGTGTGAATGTCCTTACAGATTGTTTCACACATCACAGTTTGACAGGTAGTGTTCTCCGAAGAGTCTGTGACACCATTTGTCAAATGTCAGATTCTAGCGCGAGTTATGAAGGCCATCTAAAGCTGTGTGACATTCAGTGCTTGTGGCCCTTTATGGT
Source organism: Tor tambroides (assembly GCA_021397915.2). Classification (NCBI taxonomy): domain Eukaryota; kingdom Metazoa; phylum Chordata; class Actinopteri; order Cypriniformes; family Cyprinidae; genus Tor; species Tor tambroides. The sequence goes on from JAFVLL020008420.1 coordinate 21,452, forward strand.
TGCTATTGTGAGCGTTAAGAACAATGCAACCAGACGACAGCGATCTGTCATGGGGTTAACGTAAAGGACCAGAAAGAGGACCTGAAGATTTCACACCCATCATCAGTAATAAGAAAGATGAGTGGTCATTAATCAAAATCACATCTCCGTCAATCCATCAGTCTGTCTGTTCTGCCTTCAAAACTTCTCCTCCCTCATGTGTTGCACTGTCCACAAATAGTTATTGAATTTGACAGAATATTAGGCACAATGCTGTATCACCTCCCACTGATCTCACATTCATCATTGTCAGCTCTGCTAAATGCACGCGCCTGTCAATGTGATAGTGGAACTCCTACACGCTAAGAAGGGAAAAAAACATTTGGATGAAATGAGTGACAATTTCACATGTCAAAATAAATTACAAGACAGACCTCTAAGCACCAACAGAGAATTTTCCTGTGTGTGTTTGTGAAACGCAGTTTCACGTGATGAATGAGGAGCTGCCTTGGGAGTTGATCCATCAGGGCCCCAGACAATCCCGACAGGCCGACATGCTGAGGCCCACATTCTCACTGACCACCCTCAGAGAGGAGGGCCACAGTATTGACAGGAAATGACCTCAGTAGCAACCCTCTCAATTATGGTCACATCTATTATAATTGGCTTTCATAGCATGGCATCATCACTCCAGACATAACAACAGATGCACTTTCGCCAGATTAGCTACTGTCGTTGAAACAGATGGTGCAAGAAGTGTGTAGCATATATCCTTTTTATGCTTCCTATACATAAACCTAAAATATTAAAACCATTCTTTAAGAGCATGCATGCTTTCAGAATGCATTTTATCACATTACAAAAAGTTTTGAAATCGTACCTCTCAGTTAAGCATTTGATGCTCCAATGGCCTTTTCTTCTCTCCGAGCCTAAAACACACTGATAATCTATTCAAACAATCAGTGAGATGGTCAGAAAACAATTGGAAAACCATTAGAGAGGAAATGAGGTCAATGCCCGACTGTTTTTAATGATGATGGCAATATGATTATGGTATGCGGGGTTTTTTTGTAGCTTAATAGTGAGGCCGGATGACAGTATACTCTGTTCAGTCAAGCATGAGCACTCCCATCTGCTAGTATGTGATTACTGCTGCTGTTGCCCTGACACTTCCACATTATCTCATTTTCAAAACAGCCTCCCAAGTCTCTCACACACCTGTGACTGTTGCAGATTACGTACCTTGTTTGAATACTGTACTGCAACCGAATTATAGGAAATCTGGCATCAACAAATCAACTCTGGCAAACCCCGTTGTCTCTTCGTATTGCTGTTCTCCTGTCACTTTCTTCATAACCTCTTGAGCAGTGTCTTTGTTCATAAGTGGGCCTCCTTTAGCACTCCTGCAGGGGATTACTGCAGGGAACTACCGGGAGCGAACGCTGATCGCTTCCTCCACTCTCCCAGAATTCCCATCTAATTGAGTCGGGTTCAGAAACCATCACAGGCCATGCAGGATATGTGTACCTCCAATTCCATCACTTCTTCAAAAATGCCCCTGTGTGGGAGACGTCATGCCAGCCAACAGCCAACTGATCACTTCCATATGCTCTCGTTGTCAGGTTGGACCCAGACGTGCCCCTTTCCTTCTGACTTACGCACATGGATACTTCCACACACACTCCCATTTCACCACACGCCAGTGGAAATAAGAGGACTCTGGGAGCTCCCTGTGTACTTTCTATTCTCCTACTGCAGATGAAGGCTATTTAGGAAAGCCTCAAGAGTTAAGGGCTGCCTTGTGGCTGAGGTCATTATGGTGGATGTTTTGTTTCCATTATTGAGATTATCAGGTATGTACAGTGGATATTAACCAAAAGAAA
>JAFVLL020008421.1:0-15518 GCA_021397915.2 Tor tambroides
TTGCATTGCATTGCATTGCAGAAAACAATGAACAAAGCACATAAGAATAAACACTGTGACCAATTGATTTTTACAGCCACGATGATAAAACCTACTTATTTTAAATGCTGGAAGTAACATTTACTTTCCATGCCAGTCCGAGAAGTAGCACAGCCAGTTGTTTGCTGATAAGGACTCTAGGGCCTCAGGTGAGAGTCAAGAGACCCTTCTTACAACAGAAAGATCTGCACAGCAGGTTGTAATCCTGTTCCACAGCACATTATTCATACTTTCCCTTTCTTTTTATGCCTGTTTTTATAGCTGGACACTACACTAATCTGTTCAAGCCCTTGACTCCAGTGGATATCAAGGGAAGGTTTCGTAACTTCTAATTTTTTTTCCTCCTAGTTCAGACCAGCTGCCCATAATGACACAATCAAAGCTACTCCTACCTACAGATGGTTAAATGCATCTATATATGGCAGTATGAAAAAAAAACAATTTAGGAAAAACAATTTTCTACAACTAGAATTTTAAAAAAAAAAGTTAAGATATTTACAGCCAGGACTGCTGAGCTTCTATCCCTACACTTACCAGCCTATCTATCTTTCATATCTATAGAAAGACAAATTTAGTTAGATTAGAAAGTAACCTGTTAATCAACAACGCACACTCAAGTTTATTTTTATGTCTGCCATACTAAGAGCTAATGTCTATAATCAGGCAGAAGAATCCTTATACTCATGTTCTGTCTCTATATCTATAGCACTGAAACAAAGCAAAAGAATAAAGAAGAATGAGCATGTTGGAGATGTTATCCAGCACAAAGGAGGAGAGGTCAGGACGGGGTTGCAAGGTTAAAGGGCTGCCTTAAAAAACATAAACATACAACCCAGCAAAAACGTTGTAAACATCACAAAGACATATGGATCTCAGCAGATTGGTTGACAATTTTTATAATGCGATTTAATAACTCAATGTAACGAGTCCTTGGCAGGCGATGCACTGCTCTTTAAGTCTAAGCAGACGTCTGAGGCCAGTGTAATTGCTGGCAATTGCAACACCACACAGAGGACGGTGAGGAGGGGGAAGAGGGAGAGAGAGAGCGAGCGAGTGAGGAAATGAGGAGTCCTCACCTCAGCAGCTCCTGTTGAGGCTGGAATGTTGGGCTTGGTGCAAGAGGGGCTGCCAGCAATGCTATGCAGGTCAGCGGGAAAGGAGAAGGAGGGAGAAACCTGGGTAGATCCAGTGTTCCTATCCTCAAAATTTCTTTCCACTCTCTGCCTTTCTCTGTGTCCCTCTCAAAGTAGAGTCAACAAAGCTTTATTGGTATGCCTGTATTAACTGAATATAGGGCCAAGCCACTAAAGAAAAAGTACAAAGTACAAATCTATGACATAATTAACTAAAACAGTTAAATGACGGGGATTTTGCAAAAATAAAGTTTGGATATAGTAGCAATCTACATCTAAAACAATATATCTTTTCATTTTTGTACAGTTTTGCCAGAAAAAAAACAACTCTGTTTTGTACTTGACCACAAATAGTTTTTTGATTGCTTAGTCAGTACTTGGTCACAATTTGTCTTGTCCTGGTATTTCCAATTGTAATGAGATACTTTGCCAATTAATCTTCTCATTTTAGGCTCCAGCAGAACTTAAAATTGCTTTGGTTTTTCCATGTGCTTCTAGTTAGTTCAATTACCTGATTGATATTTGTCCCAGATTCATCTGTAGTTCTAGTAGGAGACAGATTTGTATATAAAACCATGTTGTAGTAGGGTGATTAAATGTTGTCCCTTATGCTTTTAACTCTTGAACATTCTATTCAAATGTTGTCTCTTCAAGGATTATATGAATTCTATTATGGATATTAATTATTTAGAGGTGGGCTTCTAAGCTATTTCAATATTTTGGAATTTAAATATATATATATATATATATATATATATATATATATATTTGTGTATGTGTGTGTGTGTGTGTGTGTAAATGAAAATATATTGCAATTTATGCATATTTTTCCTATATGCTGCTATATACTTAGTCTTGTTTGTTGTGAAAAGTTCACCTACTTTGACACTGTTAATGATCATTTCTTTAAGATGCTATTAAATAGCTTCCTCTGGTTACTGCTCATTTTTGTTGCATTTTGTATATGCTGGCAAAATGAGTTGTTGACTCCTTCAGAGGTCAGGGAAATGGACAGATTTCAAACCCAAATTAATCAGCATCCAAGCTGTGCTATTTTTAAGCATATAATTTTGATGTCATCGGGGCCATTGGCTTTTTAAGAATTTAAAGATGTTAGTGTTTTGTGACAGTTCTTGATGGGTAATGGGAAATTGACTGGGTTCTGGCTGCTCTTACAGAGTATTCTCAACAGCTGTAATTTTTGTTTGATGTGGTCTTGGTTAGAATTTAGATCTTTCATGGGATCTGTTTAAAATGATTTTCAAAGTGCCTTTTTAAGATATCATCATTTTGTATCAACAAGTCTTGTGGTGCATTTATATCCCAACTTAGCTTCTCTAACATGCCTTACCTTCAGGACTTCTATAGTCAACCAGCTTCATAATAAAGACAGTGGCTGATCATGGTATGCTGGTGAGCGCCAACTAGCCTAAACCAACTTAAACCAGCATGGGAATAAGCATCTTGCTGATGGGTGAAGGTCTTCTCCCTTTTCACTCTCCACTTCATTTCAGTGTGACCATCTGTTCTTAGAGGTTCTGGTTTTCTTCTGGAACTTTTTTTTTCAGGACTTTCTGAGTAGTCTGTTGATAGAGTTGGTCTCCCTGTATAATAAGTTTGCATGGTATACTGACACTAAGAACTGTACTGGCACCAAAATGTTGGCATCGATCCAACCCTACTCTAAATCTTTAAACTACTGCACAGGAGTGTAGGTGGTGAGAAGTTTCCAACCCTACTCTAAATCTTTAAGCTACTGGACAGGAGTGTAGGTGGTGAGAAGTTTAAGCTTGGGGAAGAAGATCAGATTACCTTTCATTCTTTCCCCATTTATGTATAGTGTGCAAACAGAATATCTGGATTTGCTATTACATATTCTTTATGCCTACTAACTCTTACTGGAAACTCAACTTCCTGGAATTATGCTAAGGCCTTGGCCTCAGCGGCAGATTGCTTGTTTCATGAGAGAATTTCAATGCATATGCTAAATTAAACTAGGCCCAACTAACATAATCCATAACTTACAGATATTTTCTGGTTTAACTTAGACCATTAAACTGGTTAGCCACACAAACCTAATGAAATCTTTGTGTTCTTGAATCAAAATGTAATCATTTGCTCTTAATATAAAATAATTTCACTTTTCTGCTAACATTACTTGGGCTGTGCAGGCTACTCGTTTAGCTACTGTTTTAGCTCATTTGCATATTGTTCGGTTCCATTGTGGCACTAATCCGATAGTTTCCCGTCCTACATTTTTTCTTGTTAAAATCCAATTTCCAAACGTCACATTGCGGAATTAAAATTACGCAAACGGAAATTGACATCAACTTTACGACTAATTGGTCAACTAGTCATTCAGGCAACCCACTGATGAGTTCATTTTAAGTTTGAATCTATTATAGTGCTTTAATAAGCTACAATCAAGGTAGCTCTTCATCTCACTTTGCGGTCAAAATGTCATGCAGATCTTGCTGTCTGCTATTTTCCTCTCTCCTGTCTCTCTTTCTAACTGTCTTTATCTTCCTCCAGTGACTAGCCTTTAGGGCCAGCCATGTTTATGTCTGTACAGGGTCTTGAGCTTTTGGACGTGTGACCTCAGATTGTCACAAAGGTCTCTGAGTCCATTCAAGTCTTAAAATGCTTAAATAGAGGGCAGAAACAACGTGACATGGATTCCAAAGGTGTTCCTTCAGTAAAAAATTAAAATAAAAAATGTTAGTGGGGAGTGAAAGAAAGAGTAAACAGGAGAGGAGAAAGAAAAGAGACACATGACTTGTAGTAAATAAAGCAGACAGAGGGGAAACCAAGCGGCCTAAGATTCACAGTTACTTAGGGAGGTAAGAAATGGGAGGTTGAGGGAGATAAGAAATGGGAGGTTGAGGGAGATAGAGAGAAAAACGGCTATGCCATTGGGTCTAATAAAACTGTGTCTGTTATTGCAGGCTTCTAAGCACTAGGTGCTTTTACAAGAGAATAAAGACTCACAAAAATCAGGTCAAAAAGAAGTATAATGGTGACTGATACTGATATTGGTTACCATCCATCAAGCTTTTACTTTACACTGCTCAAAATTCATAAAATGACAGCAGATGACACTGGAAACAACGTGTTAGATTCTAAATATATATCTTTTTAAAAAATATAACTATTAAAAGATGATATATTTGCCTATAGCAGTCAGAACAGTATTACAATATTACAAAAAAAAAAGAAAAATAATTTAAAATCCTAGTCAATATTAATTTTGTATAATACTAAGAAATGAAACCATGAAGTCTGCATAGGGACTCAATTTAATTGGTGAATCATTGTATTGCATCAATGCATTTACACATGCAACCTAGTACACTGATTCTAAAATTATTAAGAGACAGATTGAACCTGTAAGTGAACATAATTGATACTAATTAAAGTTTGTTTTGCTGTAAACATGTGTAGTACAATAATTCAATATGTTGGAGAAAGTAGCTTGGCGCAAGAAAAGCGACACTGTTTTGAAAACAGCTGAGCCACTGTCATGCTGAAGAAAGAAATGGTAGTTATGTTAATAGCGTCACTACTTTTAGTTAGTTTCTCCCCAACACTGGCACACAGACACTATACACATGCTCAATCAGAGAGACCAGACTTTAATAGGCATGCCCAGTGGGCAGCTGGCACAGCGCAGGACAGCTATTTTTAGACTGAATACAGATTAAAAGTGGAATTTACTTCTTGTAAAGTGAGTCCTCTCATTCACTCTCTGTCTGTTTCTGCCTTTGCGATCAGGGCCTCTGAGGTGGTTCTCACATTTCTCTCTCTCTCTCTCTCTCGCTCTCTCTCTCTCTCTCTCTCTCACCCACTTTCTTTTTCCTTATTTTCCACACATTCCTGTTTTCCTCCCTCTCTCTCCTTACTCAGCCCCTTTAAATCTGATGTAATGCTTACCCCCAGATACCCTCATACTTTGCTCAGAGCAAACCAGCTGCCAAGACCCCTGCTTGCATCTGTGAGTGAGCTGTCTCCCTTCTTCGTCACGAATGACAGAGAAATCCGTCAGATGGTCAGAATATGTCAAACTAGATTTTTACATTTTCTGAGGAAAAAAACAATTCTGAGGTATTTAAAAAAATAATAAAATTGTACCTTGAATGCTACAGTGCATTATACTTTGTATTTTTGGGAGCTGAGAGTGTACAGTAATTAGGCCTGCTCGTGTTGGCATACGCCACACTTAGAACAGGAAGTGATGACGAAGCTGACTTCAGCATTCACACACACATGCATCACTGCTGCCATCATCTCACAAAACTCCTGTCCCAGGTGCTGCAACAGGGGAAACATGCTCCCTTGCCTTTTACAGGGCTCTTTCGCCCTGACCCGTGCCGCTTTATAAGGACACAGACTGCAGCTACTATATCACTGGTTCAGGCCAGAGCCCGAGCGAGCCGACCCTATGATTCACAACCGCCAACGATAACCTGCCAATCACAATCAACCTCTGCAGGAAAAGCAGGGGTCGAGACTCAATGTAAATAATTGAAAGCACATGTTGTCATTTTTTTACCACTGCAATTATTTGGGAATGAGCCGCAATATTTTGCTGAGTGCAACACACAGAGCGCCTGCTCCCCGGGAGAGAGTGGAAAACTCCGCCTCAGCAGTACCGGTGAATATCTCTTATAATGATAGGGGCAGGATAAAATAGACGACTGCTAGCATATTATTTAATAATCAGAGGGAGGGTAGAGTCAGGGGTGTAACAGCCATTATAAAAGTCCCCCCGCATTTTGGGAGTTCAATTTTGCTTTGTTGCAGCGCTAATAATAAACTAGACGGCCACTTAATACGACAGCTTTAACAGAAGCCCCTGCCAACTGGTTGCATCAACAGTTGATCGAACAAACATCAGTACCTGGGGGCAATGCCATATAAATAATATTAACGTGCCTTACTAAGATGATTTAATATGGGTTCCTGAAGCATGTTCTGAAGGAACTGGCTTTGTGCAAGCAAGCAGTACTAGAGAAACCTAATAGGACCTTTTTCTGAGACTCTACCATCTTTTAGTCAATCACAGAGACTGAGAATTGAGGTGGATTTGGGGATTCAGAGTAATGGAGGGCAAAAGAGATCTCTGTGTGACATCAAACATACTTGTCTCTTGGTGTGTGTAAGGGTATATGTGTGGGTGTTAGATGAAATCGAGAAAGCCCTTCTTTCTGAGTGCATCATGGGAGCTGTCACAACACTAAACCTTTTAAGCATACTTAAGCATTCCTATTAGAGGCACCACATATAGAGACGCAAGTGAACAAAACAATTCTATTGTTGCGGGAAATACGATGTTGAAGGAGTTTCACGTTTCTAGCTGTTTGAAAGCACTTATGTAGTTAGCATACCTGGAGCTCTATTTCACACATAACATTTGTAACTCAAGAAATGAAGACGTTTTGCAAGCAATTGTTTTTCTTTGAATTAAATTTCATAGCAAAGGTCTCAATACAATAGTGCACATTAAAAATGTATGGGCTATAACTGTAAAGTAGCCTACTTTCTTGCATAGTACGTATTCACTCCTGGGAGAATTCAGAAAAAAATTAAATTTAAAAAAGGTCAACAAATATATTCAAATGATGTTCAAAAGGAATTAGTTAATTAACTAAACATATTCTATTCCTAAGGCCCCACAAAAACACCAATTCCAAAATCAGTGAGGATAAATGCTCATCTTAGCAATGTGGTATCTTAATGTCCCTTCTCCGCGAACAGCCACCCTCAAACACACTCCACGCACATGGACACCCACATACACAAGATTGTGGGACAACCACAGTCGTCAACTCGTCACTTTGGACTGTCAAAAGACCAGGGCATAGATTGATGTCAAATTCGATGTTGAGGGTTCACAAATTAAAATGTTTATTCTGTGGCAGAAGCCTCTCGACAGCTATTAAGTTTTCATACCAACATCACATGATGGGGAAGTTTCAATGCCCATGTGTGTCCGTAAGCATCCCTGTCTTTTATCCTGAGACATCTGTGTTGAGAAATCACAGATGTTTTGTATAACGAAGGCTTTTCCCCTCATATCCTTGGTTATTCAGAGCCACACATTTGAAAGGAAATCAGATCTACAGGGATTGTATGGAAATTGGACATTAAAAGGTCTATTCATGTCTATTCATCTTAGCCAAGAGCCAATTTGGAATCAGATGCAGTTTGTTTTTTGTTTTTTTGCTAGTAGTAATGAAGATGATGATAAATCAAAGATTTTCATTACAGATCACAAGACAGCCTTAATATGTTATGTACAATACTAGACCTGAAAACCAACTGACCGTAGAGGAAGAGTTTATTCTACTTCCCACAGTATCGCCCCTTGCAGGAAAGCTGAGATTGTAAAATTTACTATTAACTGAGTAACTACACATTTCAAAAGGCAACTAAATATAAAAGCTTGCATAGCTAGAATCATCTTTGTATTTGCATAGAGTACGTTTTGAACCCAACTCCAGTCAACTCTAATGCTAGAATGGCCTTCAGAGCAGGGCTCTACGCTTACTTTTCTTTTTAGGAGCACTTGTGCTCCTACTTTAAAAAATTTAGGAGCACAGTCAAAAGTTCAGGAGCACATTCTGATCAATAACAAAAATAAGGTAATATTTGACCCCCTAAAGGGATTTACTGGGGCATTTTTTCTAACTTTTTTAAAACTATATCATTTTATGTAAAATTCAAAAATGTATATTTACAAGCTTTTCCAAAATTTCTAATTAAAACAATAGGCCTACAATAAGAACATAGAAGTAGAACAAGAAGAATAAGTTACCAATCAAAATAAATCAATAATAACAAAATGAATTTCCACCACAAAGGTGGCACAGAAGAACACAAAAGTGGCATGTAGGTATATTTACAGACATTTAAAGACGTTCATAGGTGGCACTGATGTTTTAAATTCATAACAATGTTGTGAGATTAATGTTTTAAATATAACATTTTGAATACAGAAATATAGTTAGATTGAAATGATTTAAATTACTGAAAGGATACTTAAGAAATAAAACTGCCAGTAGGTGGCAGCAATTCACTGACTATCACTGAATCATTCATTCGAACGTATCAGTTGAATGATACGTTCGAACGGCTGATTCATTCAGGAACGAAGCAAGTGACTGTCTTCATTAATGGGTGATTGAATCATTGACTCACTAGATTCGTTTAAAACGCACGTTCATTCATTAACGAAATACCACTGTGTTTGCTTGGCAGCGGCTCAGTTCTGACTTTGTTTGAAACTATTTACTTTGATGAAATAGAGCAAAATCAGACAATACTGTTAAAGTCAGACAATGTAAGTTACTTAATATTAACTTCTTATTTATTGAACTGTTGTATTAATTCAACATCATATTTGCCACCTCCCTTAATTATCTTTAAAAGCTATCACTCACTTCAGTTCATCGCGATCTCACAAAGTTCCATTATAATCAACAGATCTCTTATTTACATCGTGTCTGCACTTTGTTTATTATAATGAGAGGGTTTGTGAGCCTGCAGAACTCAGCGCAGAACAAAACTCCAGTATTTTGAGCAGTGAGTGGATTGTGATTAACATTGCGTTCAAGGAATCAACAGATATGTCTGCGATACATTACTCAACGCTGCAAAAACACGTTGTAGGTAGGAACCATTGAATATTGGGTCCACCCAATCCTGAGATTGTGTAGAGAGGAAGGAGAGTTCCACCTCCTTGTCAAGGAGCTGCAGGATTATCCCAAGCGATTCAAGTTTGCTTTAGGATGTCAGCGCCTCAGTTTGATGCTTTGTTAGCAATACTGGAGCCACGTTAAAAAGAAGACCACCGATTTCCATGAACCAATTGATCCTGAACAATCATCTGCCACAATCTGTCTTTAAATCCCATCTCTTTGTATTCCACACTTTATTTGTCATACAGTGCTTTGTGCTGTGGATCAATTTGTCAGACGCCATTTTGGATTTTGGTGTTCAATTGTACGCTGGCTCTGAATTGTCAAAACACCTTGCAAAATGCATGCTATGCAGAAAATGTAACCTGATCCAATGACGGACGAAAGTTTCGGAGGCAGTGTGTAAACGTGATTGATACAACGCGAGGTAGTATTTTTTTTTTTTTTACTGTGCGAAGATTTCAGACTCATTGTGCAAGGACCTTAAAAGTTTAAGCAAGTCGAAGAGTGAAGATTCGCACCCTTTGACCTCATGATTTGGCTAGCCCACCTCAGGGCACTTCACATACAGGACTCTTTATGAGGGCTTTTCCAAGAAAGAACCTGTTAGCACCTGTCATAAAAGTGTTTATGTGATCTCCAAATGCTTTCATGCCCTATATGGCAGAGGGCGGACAGGGAAGGCATGGGTGCATAACATACATTAGCCTGAGGGTAAAGGAGAAAGTGACCCATGTGGCCGACACTCCCTCCCTCTGCTGTTAACCTTCCCTTTTACAATTTCACCTCTCCCTCCCTTGGTATTCCACCCATCAGACCTGTCCGCTTTGTCCCTCTACTTTTTGTCCCACCACCTGTTCCTCCTTTTCTACACCTGCAATGTCATAAAAACAGCTATGTAAACTCGTTTTCTTTCCATGCCTTTTTCTTTTAGCTTGCACACAGCTGGAGTGTCTCCAGTCACATCTTTGTGTCATTAATGTCCTTAACACATTCCAGATCCCGTATCTGTTCCACCCATTGGGCGGCAAATGTTGCCGGCCAGTAACAGTTTTCTAAGTTCCTCAAGTGGGTCCTTGGTGGCTTACAAATCCAAATCCCCCATTAAGCCCCCATTCAGATTTCAGGATGTTTTGTGCTAATTGGAGACATTTGTTTTCTAGAAGTATAATAGTTTAATTATGTCAATATGTCAAGTACCTCACATACAAATGGTAAGAAGGAAACTTCTAGCCATTGAATTGAAAATGTGCAATGAAGCTGCAGCAAGCAATTTCTGCACCACTAGAGGGACGAACTGATAATCCAACTCTAATCGAACAACAACCTCCATTGGTTGAACTGCTGAGACTACTTTCAAGAAGCAGCTGAAGACACAACTCTTCTGCAAACATTTAACCATTCTCTTCTTGTGTCCTAAACTAGTTTTCTAATAAACCTGCCATTGTATACTACACTCCTGGTTTTAAGCACCTCAGAGACAGGTGGAAGCATAAATAACAGTAGCGATGGACAGATGAAACGGCATTGAGACGGAGGTGCAAAAACAGAGTTTAAAGGAAAGGGAAGTCCAAGATTGAGTCTTTTCCACAAAATCACTGGCGCTGGTATATGAAGCATGCTACACTAATGCTCCAAATTTATCACCTAAGTCATAGACAAATAATTCACTGCAGCCAAGAATCTGCATTTATGAAGGATTGAATTGTGCGCGACTGTTGGAATGAACCTCTGTGTATACAAGTATCTCAAAACCCTCTGATAGTCAGATCCCAAGTGAGTGAGTTTTGCATATTCAGACTTCAGACAATCAGCTTTAAGTAGGGTCCACACACTGTCATTTATTCCAGACAAGAAGCACCTGCTTACACAGGAAGAGGCTGCTTGATGTGTAAAGTGATTTTCATTGTTTATTTCTGCAGTATTTACACTAGTAATCAACAATTCCTCAAACAAGAAGGCAAAAAGCTGAATATACAGTTGTTCTCAAGCACATCTCATTTGTTTGCTACTGAATGTCTCACATTAAATATTTGGACAACCCAGTGTCAAAATTCTGTGCATAACTTGTCCTGCACATCAAAACATGTGGCTGGTTGACGAGTGTGCAATTACTTTTCTAAGCAATCAGACTTGCCATTTTCACCTGGCAGACAATGCAATGGAAAAGAAAAACCCTATAAACTTGCAATCAAGGAGTAATTTGAGAAAAACCTAGAGGAAAAGACCTAGGACTGGGCTTGTTTTTATTTGTGCCAGTAAAGGTCACCACAGAATACCCTAGTAACCACCTATAACACCAATGCCATCTTGATTTTTTTGTTTGTTTTTTTTAAGTACTGAAAATCTAATTTTAATTACTCTGAAGTTACTAACTCTACAGCTACTGACATTTATAGACATGAGACATTGTATAATCTCTTTTACCAGCCTTTGATTCCTTGTGGGAACAGAATCAAAGTGATGGTTTGCTATGCATCAAGGGACATTTTCAAAGATTTTGTCCACACACACACCCCGCTTCCTCACGAACTGTGTGAATGTTTATGAATGAGAGCTGCTCTAGGGTGTGTACAGGATTTGCCAAAATGGCTATGTGGTGCAGATTTGTCTCATTTGGTGTGCGCCAGTGTTTATACAGACTCATAAACAAAGACGGCCAGCTGGAAGTGCACAGCATAGATGCGCCTGACCTCTTTCACCAGCTAACTGTGTCACTGTGAGCCACGTGTTATGCCAACGTGTGTGGTATTGATGCTGAGGAGATGGTGGTAAGTCAAAAAAAAGAAAGAAAAGTGCAGCGTCTCTGTCACAGCCAGCTGTCTGATACATATCAGCACCGGCAACATCAAGAAGACCACATACATGGTGTGCATCAGATAAACCAATCGTGTTTATCTAAACTAGACACACTCCATTTGTTTTTGACAAACAGTATACACAAATGTATTACGGTTCTTGAACACACTTTGAAAAAGATGCAAATAAAATCTGATGACACAGCACTGTTATAATACTGTGAAAGGCTTTTTCTGATGCTCAAGGTCAGGAACGTGATGTGAACTTCTGTATCAGCTATCAAACTACAATCCAGTTTAGCAAATATTTTTCGATGTTTCTCACTAGATTACAGTGCCTCAAATTAACCATAATAATCTGTTCATAGAAAAATCGGTAATGCTTACTTTGACCCAGCAAACATGCATGTTTGAGGCACAAACACTGCAGCGTCTGGACGTACCCATGGGGAATGTGACATCGGGGCCTGACTATAGCAGCTGGGCTCCAAGCAGCGTTGACAGGTTAAAACAGTGCCACAGTGGTTTCCCCAGACATCGAAGAATTGCCCTGGTGGCAAAGACAAGGCCAGATTCAGGTCACTGAACTAGACAGAGGCACTACAATGGATGCAACTGTGGACACATGCAAGACAGGGGACTTCTCGCTTTCTTTTGCCAAAAACCACAAAAGTCCGACAGTTGATTTTAACAGGTACTGAATAGGGTTATTGCTGGATAAAATCGTTTTCTCTCATCTCTCAACTATTTTCTATTATTACTGAATAGGATTATTCAGTAATAACCCTATTCAGTAGCTATTAAAATCAACTGTCAGTCTTTTGTGGTTTTTAGTTATTCCAAAAGAAAGAAAGAAAGAAATGCAGTCCATAACGAAGGGTCCTTCGGGCTCTTCCAAAAAGCTACTAGTGAAATGTACAGATGATGGTCATTTTGAAATCTTACATGGGATTTTAAAACCCTTAATTATGCATCCAAGGACTATCACTGGACAATATTACTCACATTTTCTTCACAATATGCAACCTGAAATGGGCAGGGCTTTGTGATGCTTCTTTTCATATGGAATTTGCCCACGTGTGTTTGTCACAATGCCTTCTGGGATGCCTTATAAATGAAAGATGCATGATATTTTGGCCAAAATCTAAGGCAGCATACCAAGTCTACAGAGAGAGAGAGAGATAAAAAGTAGCCAAAAAAGTAAAAAGTAGCACAAAGTATGCCAAAGATTTTTTTTAGACTAAATACAAATATATGCTTATGCAATCTAACAAACAAGTGTTCCCCAAGAAATATGAAGGAATGTGCAAACAAATCATTGAATACTGAATTAAGTGTTTGCACAGTCTGTACAAACACACACACACACACACACACACACACAACAAACACACACATCCATTCAAGCTAAACCACATTCCTCTTCAGTGTGAGGTGTTGAGTTCAGTACAGTACAGCAGTATAAGACAGCTAGGCAAAAAACAAAACAATCCCCCTGGAACAAGCAGATGTTAGGCGTCTTTCTCAAGGGCACATGGGTACGAACTCACGGATTTACCCTTTGTGGGGTTTGAACCTTTAATCTTTCGGTAACCAGCTCAGACCTAGGTCACATATTCATTTCAGCCAATCAGATCTGGTCATCAACCATTTCCACAGGTCTGCTGGTCTTCAAAAGAAAATCTTTTTCCCCACAGGAAAGACATGACAGTGAGTTGTCCAAAGAGCTTGTGGTGGTTTTCTCCTTTAAATAGAGCATGACATCAGCTTTGGGCAGGTCAGCTGTCTGCCTGAGCAAAACAAATGTGTCTAAACAATGCCACATCTGGAGATGGAGAAGGGTGATTGAGAGAGAGAGGGAGAGTGAGTGAAGAAAGAGTATGGAAAAGAAAAACAGGGGGAGGGAGAGAAAGTAGAGGAGGAATGTGGCGGAAGAGAGTGGAAATGAAAAAAAGAGGAAGCAGCCAGCTGTTTTGGACAAGTGCCAGAGTGTCTGGGGATGTGCGACGCTCTAATTTACGGGAGATTCCCTCAAATGGGCCTTTCTGAACGTTTAAACCCCCAGCCATGTGCCTGAGAGAAAGAAATAGTATCTTGTCTACCTCACTCTCTTAGTTGCCATTAAAACACTGCAAACACTAACACACACACACACACGCAACTAAATGACCTCAAACGGTTCAGATTTTGACATCCCACTATCCTGGTACTTTACTTCAAACTACACCCATCTACTCACACTTCATTTATCTCTGTAAATGAATAATTTAATCCGAGCCTAATCTTCAAGTCATTCTAATCTGTTTGCAAATTAAACAAAACAGATTTTTAAGCATAACCTGACATCACAAGTTGCTAGCAGGTTTTGCATGGTTGATAGGCCATTGCCAGATGGATGCTAGTGGTTGCTTACTGGCCCAAGTCATAAGAGTTCACCTCCAAGCCTAGATGTGGCTGAGGTCCATTTTCAGTCTATATTCATGGGATTCTTTCAACTATTTCATTGTCTGCCAGGTAAGTCTGAATGCTCAGAAAAGAAAGGGAATGCTCTTTTTCAGAAGTTACACAATTTCAAGTTTTATTCATGTCTGTAGCACAAACAGCGCAAGATGAATTGTTTGCAAAAATACATAAAGTTTTAGGTTTATTCAAATCCTTAACTTTAAATATAAACAATAGTAATTATAATGCCTTAGCAAACACTACTAATTCTGCAAGTGAATGAAACTGCAAGTGAATGTAGGCACGTTTCTGTGTGTGTGAGAAAGACAGAGATCTTTGTGCTTTTATGTGTGCTTTCCTTTATGTGTGTGTATAATTGCCGGTAAGTGTTGTACTAAACATAAATGATCTGCAAACGTACCCGGAATCTTTGGCATAATTGAGCGAAACTAAGTAGTACCTCTACTTTCACACTTTCACACACAAACACAGTTAGCAAGAGGTCAAATCCCTTAACTGTCATTTCATCATAATACTCTAAACACACGGCCCTGATTACAATACCCTGTTAAACATTTGGAAAGCAGATTTTCCCCAGAGCTTTTCAACAATGTATCCATGCTCTACCATATATCCCGTGTCACAACAAATATGTTTGCCAAAATCACCAACAAAACAAAACACACTTCATAGGCCTATATCAGGACTTAACTTCAAACATATATCCAAGTAATACATCGCGCTTCATCAGGAAATTAAAATTGCATTGTATCTCTGATATTTATCCATACTCAGCAAAACTTACTTAAGATTCTGAAGAAGTGGATTCTCTGAGGCCCACCCTCAATAATATTGGATTATTTTGCCCACTTTATCAACTGTCAACATCAACATACTGATTTTAGGTATCATTCAAGTTTGCAGCACAATAGGTGCAGGAGTTACATTGGGAAGTTTACTTAGCTTACTTTACTACATAAGAGTTGATAGTTTGTTCAAATCCCTAACCTTAAGTATGAGTATTCGTAATGATAATAATGCTTGCCTTCAAAACAAATCCACAAATTGTTTCTTAGGAAGGCTTGCTAATCACATTAAATCAAGACTCAAGGTTTTATAGGGCTCACCACTTGCGTTAATAAAGGATAAAATACTATTAGAGCCTTATGTTTTCCCAATTCTAATAGGGAGCATGCTATTTTCATGT
Source organism: Tor tambroides (assembly GCA_021397915.2). Lineage (NCBI taxonomy): Eukaryota > Metazoa > Chordata > Actinopteri > Cypriniformes > Cyprinidae > Tor > Tor tambroides. The sequence continues at coordinate 15,317 of JAFVLL020008421.1, forward strand.
GTTTTAAGGGAATGATGTATTGGTAACTGCTGATCTCCTGAGCAGTTAAAGTTAAGAGCTCTGCTGCAGATTCCATTACAGCTCCAAGTTTGTATGTGTGTGAATCTGTTTGTGTGTGTTTGCACGTGCACACATGCAATGGCTTCAGGAATCCCCGCTGGAGAGGGTTAGAGTTACACACCGTCAGGCATTGGTCATAAGG
>JAFVLL020008423.1:0-19193 GCA_021397915.2 Tor tambroides
TGACATCCCTGCTGCATCGCTCTCAAGGAGACGCAGAGGATCCACATGATGAGCACTTCCTCCTGACCACACAGAGCAAACAAGACCAGGTGCAACTCTCTACAGTTCCTGAGCGTCTACATCTGTGTTAAGAGAAAATCACAAAAGCACGATACTTACGCAGCAGGTCATTTCACTGCACTCAGCACTGTGGCCACTAATGCACAACAGCAAACATGCAACCAGTTTGATCATGGGATCAGATTTTGAGAAATGTAGCGTTCCATCAGTGTCTCAGCGATGGATGCTCTGCAGTGAATGGGTGCCGTCAGAATGAGAGTCCAAACAGCTGATAAAAACATCACAATAATCCACGCCACTCCAGTCCATCAGTTAACATCTGGAGAAGATAAAATCAGCGTGTTTGTAAAAAACAAAATTTATTATTAAGTTGTTTTTCAAACTGTTGCTTCTGGCTAAAATACAAGTCCTTTATCCATAATAAAAAGTCTCATCTGAATCAAGACAGAAATCTGCACAGATCAAGCACTGTGTACAAGCCAAGACCGCTCTAAACAAATCTGTGGCTGGGTTTTGATGTGAGAGGACAACAGGTGATGGACTTTTTCACTGGAGGAAGCATTATTATGATTACATTTACATTTAGTCATTTAGCAGACGATTTATCCAAAGCAACTTACAAATGAGGACATTAGAAGTAATCAAACCAACATAAGAGCAACAGTATGTAAGTGCTGTGACCAGTCCCAGTCAGTGTAATGCAGTACATGAAGCAAGGGGTTTTTATGGACTTTCTTTTTTGTGGATTATGGACTCATATTTTAGCCAAAAGTGACAGTTTGAAGGTAAAAACATTTTGATTATAGATTGGTTTCTTACAAACACGCAGCTTTTGTCTTCTCAAGACATTAACTGATGCACTGGAGTGGTGTGGATTACTTGTGATGTTTTTATCAGCTGTTTGGACTCAAGTGAAGTAATGCTACATTTCTCTAAATCTGATGAGGAAACAAACTCAGCTACATCTTGGATGGCCTGAGGATGAGTACATTTTTAGCAAATTTTCATTTCTGTGTGAACTATTCCTTTAAACACTATGTTTCTCTTCTGAATGGAGGAGTGTAATCTCACTGTGTTTCTCTCTCACACAGTCTTCTAAAGCCACAACAGACCGCAAATTATTCCCTAAGCCTGCTGGATTTGAGGGGGAGTCCAACATGTGCGACCCGTCAGAGAAAGGAAATCTTACTCAGGATCTGGAGTTGGGTCACTCTCAAGCCGAGTGCCTCGTCGGTGGGGCGGATGCAGAGGAAACATCGTCAGCTCTGTTGTCCAGGAAGACAGCCGTGACTCAGTTTGAGGGAAAAGCACTTGGCGTGGATAAAGCCATCTTACACAGCATTGACTCCTGCGGTAAATACTGACTTTACTAACACATGGGTGAATCTCACAAAGACCTGGGGGCAAATCTGACCCCCTAATTAAAGGGATAGTTCACCCAAACATGAAAATTTGATGTTTATCTGCTTACCCCAAGGGCATCCAAGATGAAGGTGACTTTGTTTCTTCAGTAGAACACAAACGAAGATTTTGTCAGTCTGTCAGTCACATAATGGCAGTCAATGGTACTCACAGCTTCGAGAGAAAAAAAAAAACATACACAGACAAAACCAAATTAAACCCTGCGGCTCGTGACGATACATTAAGGTGTAAAGACACGAAACGATCGGTCTGTGCAAGAAACTGAACAGTGTTTATATCGTTTTTTTTACCTCGGATCCGCCACACTGTCCAAGTGTCCTGAGCGCGTTCACAACAGCCAGCGCATGACGCGTCTTCTTCTTCTTGCTTTAAGGCGAATTGCAGACTTATAAGTGCATTACCACCACCTATCTCTCAAATGGACCATTGACACTCTATCTACAATCTCAGTTAGGAGTGTCAATGATTTCAAACCAAGGATTGAACAATATTTGGCTGAGATACAACTATTTGAAAATCTGGAATCTGAGGGTGCAAAAAAAATCAAAATATTGAGAAAATCGCCTTTAAAGTTGTCCAAATGAAGTTCTTAGCAATGCATATCACTAATCAAAAATGAAGTTTTGATATATTTATGGTTGGAATTTTGCAAAATATCGTCATGGAACATGATCCTAATGATTTTGGCATAAAAGAAAAATGGATAATTTTGACTCATACAATGTATTGTTGGCTATGGCTACAAATATACCTGTGCTACTTAAGACTGCTTTTGTGCTCCAGGGTCACGATTTCAAACATTTCTTACTTTATTATATTTTTATATTTTGGTACTAAATCCTTACAGCATGTGTTTATGGGTCTTTTTTCACAGCCTCAGATGAAACCAAGCGTAAAATGTACAGCTGTATTCTGGTAGTTGGTGGTGGGCTGCTGTTTCACGGAGCTCAAGAGTTTCTGCAGCATCGCATCCTCAATAAGATGCCTCCATCTTTCCGTTGTCTGGTGGAGAACGTCGATGTCATCACACGACCAAAGGTGTGTAGGAAAACCGATATGTGTGTTTGTGTGCTGAATTTAGAAGAAGCTATTGATGACTTTGCTTTAGGTAAAAGTAGGAAAGTGTCTATGTAAATAGTGATTGAAGTGCTTTCATGGTCACGATAGCATCCTTAAGAAAGCACTGTGAGGAAGAGACACACTGCAATGACCTTTTCTTCTCAAATGTATACCATGTTTGTCTTAGTTGAGCTGATTTAAGTGATTTAACTGATTTGATTTTAGTGTTCTATACAGATGTCATTTTAATTAAAACTTTGCTAATTGTATTTGTTCCAAAACCATTTATATTGAGAATAAATATGCATGCATATTTAAAGGGATAGCTCACCCAAAAATGGTGTTAATTTACTCATTCTCAGGCCATCTAAGGTGGCTTTTTTCTTCAGTAGAACAGTAATGAAGATTTTGAGCTGAAACTGTGGTCTTTGGTGATTCGTAAAATGCAAGTCAGTGGCTGCCTGTGTTTGAGACCAAAAAAAAGGCATATTTAGCAAAAGCACAAAATTAAAACCCATGGCTCCTGATGATATATTGAGAATTTATGAAGTGAAATGGTCGTCTGTGCAAGAAACTGAAACTTTTTCAGTTTATATGTAGGATGAACCGAAAATGACAAATTTCTTATTGTATCATTGACAAACTAAAGAACTACACTACATTTCTTACTGTGACCTACTAGCTAGTAGCCCCTTGTGTGAATTTTACATCCAAATTTAAGTATGAATAAGAGTTACTCAGGAGTCACTGACTGTTGTGTAAAGTGACTTGCTGCACTGTGATAGTTAACACAATATTCCCGCGCAGGACCTGGATTCTCGTGTGATCGCGTGGAAGGGTGGAGCCGTGCTGGCGTGTTTGGACACCACGCAGGAGCTCTGGATCCACCAGCGAGAGTGGCAGCGCTTCGGTGTCCGTATGCTCCGTGAGCGGGCCGCCTTTGTCTGGTGATCCCAGACGACACGAGCCATGTCTTCATGATGTGGATTTAATCTGTTTTGTTCTTATTTTGGGACATGTCAATCTGGCGGTATGATGATATAAACAATGCAATCATCTTGCAAGTAATTTGTTTAGGATAGTAATAATAACCATAGTAGATGTTTATGAAAAAACAATGACAGCGTTCCATAAAAATTAAGCATTTTTGTATCATTTTCAATTTTCTCCATGCTAACCAGGAAAAAAGCATGCACTGTAACAGCTGATGTAAATTGTTTCTTACAAAAGTAATATGTATTTAAAAGTTGTTCTTTTTCTTTAAAGTTTTATACAGCAGTTCTAGTCCTGGAATCGGATTGGCTGAGCAACGGTGATGTTGTAGCATCTCATAATGTAATAATGCACATAATGTAATAAGTCATATGTACTAATTTTCTCAAAAAATGTCACATTGTCACAGTATAATAATGTTTAGGCTCATTCATTTATTACATTATTAAATTAAAATAACTTATCGTGTAACAACACAATGCTATGACTGCGTAATCTTGTAAGATAAATGTTATAAATATTCATTAGAATCTACAGTAAAACAGTATCAGGTTAGGGCTGGGCGATATATATCGTTCGATATATCCATGCGCATTTCGTCAGTAAAGCCGGTTCTTTGATTAGCGGAAAATCTCCATCACCTGTTTTGAAATAGAGCGCCAGTTAATACACAGAGCCGTAGATCACTGACAAGCTACGCCAGTTAATCACCCGCGAAAATGAACGCGGTATCGCGTAGCTTGTCAGTGATCTACGGCTCTGTGTATTAACTGGCGCTCTATTTCAAAACAGGTGATGGAGATTTTCCGCTAATCAAAGAACCGGCTTTACTGACGAAATGCGCAAAATATCGTTCGATATATATCGCCCAGCCCTAGTAATTAATTACATTGTTGCATAATGTAGTAAGTTATTTTATGAGAACCCTCAAAAACGATTACTTCTTTCTAGAGATCATAGATGTGGCAGAAACCATGACACTGTTTACATGTATGCATTTAGCAGACGCTTAAAAGCGACTTACAGTAGAGAAACTTAAGCAATTTAGAGCCAGCTATATTTGTAAAATACAATGCCAGGTTTATTAGACGGCTTGATTAGTAAACCTGCTATAGAGCAGTGGAGCGATTCAGAGAATATCAGGATAGTTGTGTGCCGAGGTGGATAAAGTACACAGCTCCATTACTTGAGGGAAAGTACAGATCCTGCTGGTCAAATATTACTCCATTACCAGTGAAAGATGTAAAGACAGATTTTTATTTAAGCAAAAGTACAGAAGTACTTGCTTTTAAAAGTACTAAAAGTACATTTCCTTTTTTATGTCAACGTACTGTTTTATTGTTGTTGAATGTAATACTTGCAATACCTTCTCTGAAGCAACTTACAATACATTACGCCTACTGAATTCACTGACTAGCTTGTGGTATCTTTGAAATAAAGAGCTTTTAGACTGTTAAAACCCTATAAAAACTGAACACCCCTACCCAGCAGCCCCTAAAAGCAGCATGGTAGTGATCTCGCCCAGCTCGGGCAGTGTGTGCACCATTCATCCGCATTAGAACCGAGCGGACAGTGAGATTGCTGTAAATACAGACTAAGAAAAAAACCCAGCAACACAACTGTAGCTTTATAACTTTACAACAGCAACACTGCTTTAACAAAAAAGCAAAACGGCGACAGATTCAACATCAAAAAAGACATTTCAAAAATGCTCTCTAATCACTCTCGTGGTCATTTAAAGTCTTATACAGAACGTCTGTGCAGTGCTGCTTCAAGTCCAACACCTATTGTGTTTTGTTAGGAGACGTACAACAGTTCTTCTGTGGCTTTATAGGTAATATTTTCACTTACACGATTTAGCAAAATAAGACAATACTGAGTCTAATATGTAACACAATATTAACTTCTTATTGAATTTTTGTAAATATCACATTTGCAACTGGTCAGTGTTAAAAAAAAAAAAAAAAAAAATCCTGGGAAATCACTTCATGTAGCCCTACAAGAGTGATTACTGATAGACTGACTGACTGACTGACTGACTTTAGACTGACACCCACTGACTTTCAAAGCTGCTACATAATGACTTTTTACTTCGAGGCCCTTGATAGAAATGTAGTGGAGTGAAAAGTACAATATTTGTCTTTCAAATGTAGTGAAGTTAAAGTTGTAAGTTTCCAGAAAAATAATACTCAAGTAAAATACAGATACTCAAAAATTGTACTTAAGTACAGTAATCAAGTAAATGTACTTTGTTACTGTCCACGTCTGGCTGTGTAATAAGTGCTTTGCTTTGAGGCTGTTGGAGTGGTTAAGTGCTTGAAGAGGAGCTGTGTCTTCCACCAGAGAGGAGCAGAGACGGTGAAGGTACTGGAGATGATGGCGACATTATTCATTTAAACACGTTAGATGGATAGTAAAGTTTCTGTTTGTTTCATTTATTCAGCCATGCCATTATAGCCAAAGATCTCCTATATTAGTGTTCACACTGGCACATACAACACCAAACAAGAAGTCAGTTCACATAATAGCCATATGGAGTTAATCCTTTGAGACACTGATACAAAAGTCTATTTGTTAATTTGACATTGTTTTGCTTCTGATGAATTGTGTACGCTTAACGGTGTTGGGGGTAATGCATTGTGAGTAATGCAAGTTGACTTTTTCAAATAACAGTAAAGTAATGCATTACTTTTTAATTTACAAGAAAATAGCTTGGTTACTTTTCAAATAAGAAACGGCAGTTTGCTTTTCTCATTTATTTACCGTCCCCATGCTGAGAGAAATCAGGAGCAAGTGCAGAGGTGATGTGTGTGCTGTGTAAACATGATGTTACTGTAGTTCTACACTAAATGTCAACATTTGCTGCTGACCTTCGATGATACAATTCAACCATACCAATAAGCAAAACTGACTTTTACATTTGCCAAAAATAATTTTTTTATATTTTAAAAACTAACAAGTAAGCCCATCCCAGATTAGAAAAAAGTAACGCAGAAGTAACATAAAGCATAACTTTCCATAAAAAATTAAGTAAAGCAATTAGTTACTTTTTAGGGAATAATGCAATATTGTAATGCATAATAATTATCCACGCACTGTAAAAATAATGCAAGTCAATATTCTGAATATACGGCATTTTTTGCTTCCATACCTTAACAATCATATATAACGTATATGTAAAATTAATAGTAGTTATTAAGATTGATATGATTTGGAGTTAGTAAAATGTGCTTGGGGGAAAAATATCAGAAAATCGACTTGCATAATAATTATGCACGCACTGTGAAAGTAACTTTCTCCAAACTGACCCTGAGTAAGTCACTTCAGAAGCGCAAGGTGAATGTGTGAATGTAAGTGAATCCAGAATCCAAAGGGAGCAAGAAAAGGGCTGAGTTCAGCTGTTCATTTGTGACACATATGTTTGCAGAAGTGTTGTGGTTAGCCGCCTGACCTTTAGCATGGATTGGTCTGTCAGCAGGTTATGTGATGTTTTATTTGAGTAAGCAGACCATCATTAGCTTCCTCTATTCCAGTGTGAGAATGCTTCCATAGGCACAGCTCAAGTAAGGAAGAGCGTTCCTTTATTAAACCATGAAGAGATGGATCAATTATGACTTCTATTAATATATGTGCAGGAGATCATATGTTTGGTGAAGTGGTGAGAGTCCACACATCACACTAAACAAAGCAACACAAGAACTGCAGGCAGAGGTCACTGCAAACCAGATAAACTCAGAATACAAATAAAAGCAGATTTCATCATTCTGATGCTGATCTGCAAAATGAATGTTATATTTTGTGTCGCTAAATTCTCCAAATTCTCAACAAAAATTCTCAACCCCCCAATTTAATTGTAATTTGTGCAACAACAGTGAATTATTGGTGATTTTTTAAATTTAATTTAGCAAACACATGAGTAAATCACAGTAAACCTGTCTGGTAGATATATAGATTTTTTTTTTTTTTTTTTTTTTTTTAAAGACATTTGCTTATTTTTTAATAAATGTATACTATGTAAGAACAATTTCAGAAACATTTGTCACATTGTGGGCTTTTATGTGTTTAATAAAGATAGATCCTTATATAATGTTTTTTTTTTTTTTAATGTAAGCTTTTAAGCAAAATTAACACTTTAAAAAAAAATGAGTCACATCTCATTTTACCCTCAACTCATGAAGTAACTCCCTGAAAATGACAGATGTCCAAAAAGAGAAAAAAAATGAAGTAATAAATTGAGAAAAAGCAGTGCAGTATACTTGCATCAATAAAACTCAAACTAAATGGCAAGCAGCAGAACTGATTTGTCTATATACTCAAAAATGTCCACATCTTGTAGGACGGGGTATAGCCAGCTCTGCTCCAGAAGGGCTATCATACCAAAACAAACACACCTGAACCAGCTAATCAAGGTGTTCTGGTTTACTTGAACATAGCAGGCAGCGTTAGAACTGAAGCCTGAAGGAAGGAGAACCCCTCAGGAGCAGGTCTGGCTCCATATCTTTAAGGACAAATGTAAAGAAAAATAAACACAAAGTCACTTATTATGACAAGAGATGAGGATTTTTGTCCAGGCTGTTGGATTCAGCCAGACTGACATGCACAGGACGACAAGTCTGCGTTTGTTTCCAGCTGCTCCAAGGTGTTTTTGCAGTAGAAGGACCTGAAGCATCTCGGCAGCGCTGGGCTCTGGGCCGCTCCGCTCAACAGCTGCCTGTGGAGCTTCTTCAAGTCTCTCGGCAGAACGAACGTCCTGCAGCCTCTGAGTTCGGCCTGCACGCTCTTCTCAGCATGGTCCAGGTTGACGACCCAGAACTTGTCCCGGCCATGCGAGTCATGGGCAGCACTGGTAACTAGGTTGAGGGCCAGGGCAAAAAGATTGCTGGCGGAAGCTGAAACAGTGTCATCAGGCACGCCAGGAATTAGATTGGATTTAAGGTCGACTGCAAAGAGAAGTTTTCAAAGAAAAAAAGTTAACACACTATTTGATAGTCCACTTTAGAACTGTTGAGTAATTATGACTGTCTGCTTAAAACGCTTTAATTTGATGGTTCCCCAACAGACATAATACTGATTATAAGCAAGTTTGCAAGTGCATGTCAAGCAGCAGTCTAATGCACTAATGAGAGTTACTGTAGTTTATATAGTTGCAAAGTTACTTATAGTTAGTAAAATGTTTAGGTTTCACTTTATTTTGATGGTCACTTTAACACATTCTGTTGACTATAAGTAATGTTGCACCTAAATGTCTACTAACTCTCATTAGAGTGTTTGTAGAGTATTAGTAGACTTGTAGGGTTAGGGTTAGAATAAGTTGACATGTACTTGCAAAGTTACTTATAGTCAGTAGAAGGTCTGCTGGGAGACCATCACAATAAAGATTTAGCAGAGAAGCAGACAGTCTACTATACTCTAATGAGAGTTAGTTGACATGTAGGTGCAAAGTTACTTATTGTCAACCGAATGCTTAAAAGGAACCATCAAAATAAAGTGCTGCCAATGTTTAAAGTGGAGTATAGAATTAAAGCCTGAGCAAAACAAGCGTTTTCAGTATCTTTTCTGTATATGACAATGAGTCTATCAATAATTGTCTAATACTGATCGAGATACAAACAAATAGGTAATTCTTAGAAAACTGTCATCTGAGCATCCCCGACTTGTTACTGATTTAATCGACGGGATGTTTTCCATTGTTATTTCAACCAGCCTGTATATCCTCAATCAGTGATTTAGAATTGGAAAACATAGAAACCCAAGTTTGGCTTTTATTAAAATGAAAATACACTTTACAATCTGTATGTTGTTTCTAAAATGCAAACGTATAAAAAAAAAATCTACCATGCAAAAGATGTATTACTATAACAAGAACTCTCGATCAGAACACAAATCAAACCAGGATTTCATACTTACACTACGTATATTGCCAAAGTATAGGGACACCCCCTTCTGATGAACAGGTTTGACTACTTTAGTCATTTCCATGAGTACAAATCTTAGGCCCGGTTTCACAGACAGGGCTTAGACTAAACCAGGATTAGGCCATAGTTCAATTAGGACATTAAAGTAATTTTTATAAATGTGCTTAGGAAAAACATTACTAGTGTGCATCTTGAGACAAACCAAAGGCACTGATATATTTTAAGATCAGTCAGTGCAACTTTCTTTCATTTGAAACAGCTCAGACTTACATTTTAGTCTAGGACTACGTTTAAGCCTTGTCTGTGAAACCAGGGGTTAATGTTAAAGCATATAATGATATTCTAGGGAATTGTGTGCTTCTAATATTATAGCAACAGTTTGGACAGGACCCTTTTCTATTCTAACATGACAATGCCTCTGTGTATAAAGCAAGGTTCAAAAAGAACTTGACTGGTCTGCAGAAACCTCTGGGGTCCGTTCTTCGTACGTCGCTAACTCAGTTAGCTGGATTTGATTGTTGCCGATTTTGCTTGATCTTGGATCATTTGGTTCTTCCAAGCTCATCCTAGACTTGCTGTCATAGCAACAGGTCCGTAAGCTTAAACCTGCTCGGAGCGAGCATTTCATGTAAACAGGATTAGATCGCATATTTTTAAGCAGAATTGATACTTAAAATCTGTCCCAGCCACTGCTACTTTGTTAGAAGAGTACCCTACTGATCCAGGGACAATAATTTGAAAAAAATAATAATTGAAAAATAATATAATAATATTGTGTAGTCTATAATACTATAGACATAGCCAGTTTTACTCATTGAAATATTTATTCATGATAAAATAATTTATAATTGTATTGGAGTCTTACACACATACAGTTCATCTGAGTCGTGCATTAATTTGAGTGGTGACCACCGATCTATAATAGATATATATAGATCAGTGATGGTGACAGATATTATGGCAGTGGCTTGATGGAGCGCAGGAGATGCAGATAACTTCATCTTGACTCTTAAGAAACTTTAATTAATGCTGTCATGTAACAAATCTGTTTCAAAGATAAAATTAAATGCTAATTACAACATTGAAATAAAAATGTAAAGCCTGTACAAATACTAGAAATCGTGAATATATAATTGAGAATCATTTAATTTTTAAAAATAAATAAAAACAGTGCACATTTCATTCTATTATACCATTTATGTAGTTTTGTTCGCTCAGCTGTTTCTTTATAAAAGTCCAGAAATGTATCAAGTTTTTCGTCAGGTGACTTTTAAATTATATAATGTCATTACGTTGCTGTCTTGCTGCCAGCCAATCGTTGCATTGCTGATCGTGGTCTCGAGTATCGATACATATGCCCTTTTAAACCAACCCATGAATGCGCAATTATCTCAGATAACTCAATCCAGCCATACTAATCATCAACAACAGGTGCGCTCGAAGAACCGAATTAGCCAGATCCTGATTAGTGCAATGATATCATCTTGGATGTGTGATTTGATCTCGGATGTAATAAGCGACGTACGAAGAACGGACCCCTGGTGTCACTTTAAATGCAGACCTTGAGCCAAAAACACCAACATCACCAAACACCAGTGACTTGTACATATGGGTACAGTCATTTTAGACACTTCCAAAACTGTTGCAACAGAGATGGAAATACAATTTTTAAATACATGAGTTATGTTTCATCTTTGTTGCCACAGTTTTGAAAGTGCCTTTTTCTGTTCTAAAGATGGGGGTGTCCCAATACTTTTGTCCACATAGTGTATGTACAAGTCATTGGTGAGAAAAGAAAAGGGTCCTGTCCAAACTGTTGCTATAGTATTAGAAGCACACAATTCCCTAGAATATCATTATATGCTTAAAAATTAAGATTTGTACTCATAGAAATTACTAAAGTAGTCAAACCTGTTCATTAGAAGGGGATGTCCCAATACTTTTGGCAATATAGTGTATTCCATGATGAAAGAATGAAAGAGAAAGAAGTATTCAGATTTCTTTGCACAAAACAAAAGATGTTATCAGCATCTAGTATGGTTTAAGTTTGGCCCTTGGGTTCCACTTTCCAGCAGAGTTTATCTCCAACCTTGATCAAACTCGGCTGCCAGTAACTTTCTAGTAATCTGAAGACCTTGCTTAACTTGTTCAGGTGTGTTTGATTAGGGTTGGAGCTAAACTCCGCAGGAAAGTGGAGCTCGTGGGCCAGAGTTGAGAACCGCTGGTTTAGGAGATAGACCTGAGGTGGCAAAAATAAGATTTCTTTAAAAAATAAAAGGACTGAATTCTGGTGCATGTGCCACTGATTCTTGAGGATGAGCCAAATGCATTGGTGCTAAAAACCAACTTTGTTACCAGTTTGTGTGCATGGAGGTGGTGAGACGATGAGGACTCTCTCGGCGAGGTCGGCCTGTGAGTTGAGCCAGCGGAGCGGCCCTTGTTCTGCTAGACTTCCTCTCTCCCACACGTCGATGACGACCCTTACACCACCACGACTCTGGAGACGTTCAGCCAGCAGCATCACAGAGCGCTGGAACACACTGTCTACTGCAGGGTACACGAGCAGCGCCCGCACAGACCCAGCACGCCTCGAGCCACGAGCCCGCCGGAAGATCTGATCTGAGAGAGAGATCACAGGAACATACCAACACACTACTCTCGATTAGATTCGATCTGTGTTCCTCAGTCATGTGTTTCATGTCTGCAGTTGGTTCATAATGCAGAGGCTCTGCTCCTCTGGGAAGCGTAAACATGAGTCTATCACACCAGTTTTGATCTCATTGCACTGGCTTTCAGTCAAATATAGAATCGATTTTAAAATTTTACGGTTCATCTATAAATCTCTCCACAATCAGGCTCCACGGTGCCTATCTGATTTGTTGCATCCATACACTCAGTCAAGATCACTCAGATCTGCAGATGCTGCACTCTAAAAGAAAAATTCCATAAAATTTACGGTAAATGTGGTTGCCAGAATTTTACCGTAAAAAATACAGTAGCAACATTTTAGGTTTACGGTTTTAACTTAAATTTACATTTAAATACCGTAATTTCATTAACTGATATAATGTTAATATACCAACCTATTGAAGTGCTAAAATCTGTTTTGTACCTTTGTGATACACTGATAACCACCAAAAGCAGGTGGTGATGAGAAAGTCACATGATGAACCAAAGCCCATCACAAGCAGCTTTTAAATATTAAAACATAGAAGGTGCACAGTGTCATTCACAAACACTAATCACCATCATGGTAACACACATGAAACTGAAGTAATGCAATAATCATTCATTTAACAACATTAGATGTAACATACAACCCTAATGTACACAACTGATAAGAAAAAACTAAGAAGAAACATAGTTATTTCCAAAAAAAAAAAAAATTTGAAATGTAACACAGGGATTTCTGGGTTATTCACTGTAAATTATACCTTCTTTTTCACTTCCAAAAACGGTATACTACTGTTGTAATGTCCAATACAGTTTTTCACCGTATATAGTAGGGGAACTTACGGTTAACCATTTAACAGGTGTTTACTGTAGCATTTTACCATTAAATTGATGGCCATTTTTTACAGTGTGTTTTACTGCAAGTTCCCAGGGCAAGACTAAAAAACAGGGGTGATCGTGCTTTTTTTCGTTGTTGGATCTGCCTCAACTTTATCAATATTTAAGTCTACTCTTAAAACGTATTTCTTTTCCATGGCATTCAATATTCCTTGACTTGCTGTGCAATGATTCGGTTTTGCTCAACCTCATCCGTTTTACAGTGTTTGTTTTGTTGTTTATAATCTTTTATTTTGCATACTCTGTGCAGCACTTTGGTCGACTTCGGTTGTTTTTAAATGTGCTCTATAAATAAACATTGTGTTGTATTGTATTGTACTCGTATTGTTCTGCAGGATGTGTCCAGAGGCCTGTTGCACAAAACCGGTTTCAGTGACAGCTTTGATAAGTTTGAGTTTAGTTTGAGCAAACTCTGCTTTTACAGCCTCATGAAGGTGGATTGGTTTTTGAGCACAGTGATATATTAGTGATCTAATGCAATAAAGTCACTGCACCTGTATCTCCTGCACCAAATTAAAGCACTTCACAGTGACATCATTTGAGACCAAATCTGCTGCTAATTTTGTATTATATTTATTTTATATCAGTTATGTATTATGGCATTACACATTAAGAGTTATATATTTGATGATTAATATTAAACTTTTAATTTAAATTCAAATAAATATTTACATCTATAAAAGTTTTAGAGAATATAAAGCTTTTAAAATAAGATTGCATGCTTTTTGTTGAAGCTATATTAATTGTTACTTAACAGCGTTCCTACACGGTTTGGAAAAGTATGGAATTTGATTTAAGTAGTTTCCAGGTCTTTAAAAGTATGGAAAAAAGAAAGCAGAGTCTGGAAAAATGTTTGTGTTTCCAGACTTTTGCACCTATTTACTTTTTTATAATAGAAAATTAAGAATTATAATTAAAATTAAGAATAATGAAAATAGATTTATTGTGCAAGAAGTGAGATTTCATGACAGCAGTTTAGTCAAATGTGCACGTTTTGATTATGTGAAATGCAGGTTATAAGCATTTTGGGTTTCTTCTCACAAGATTCTTAGCACCATATTACATAGCCGCAATGACCTTTGCAAAAATATAAAGACTTTTATGTGCGCACGAGAAACCATTAAACTTCGTATGTAGGACAACGCACACTGAGCCACCTACTGTGCCATCAGCTCATTTCACAGTGTGGTGTCTTGGCTGCCACAGAATATGCATTAAAGAGACCTAAGGCCTCGAAATATTGTATACTGCCCTAATGAAAGCCAAATTTGAAACACTTTTTACAGTACCAGTCTTTTTTTATAGACCCTTAAACTTGGCAAATTTTATGTCATCAACCCATTTCGTGTTGGTTTCTGCACCGCCACAGAGGATGTGTTAAATTGGACATTATGCCTTGATATTAGAGGTACTACCATAAGAAAAGCCAAATTTTGAACAAAGATCTCTAGTAATTCATGTGCAACCATGCTCTTGTTTTATTCACAGTGATGCACAGAGGAAATAGGTTATATAAAACTAGAAATTGTAATGCATAAGCATGCAAAAAAAAATCCCATGCGCATGTGAATATTTTCTCGAGGGTTTCTTGTGTGCATGTAAAAGTCTGTTCTTTTGTTTGTTTGTTTGTTTGTTTGTTTGTTTTATTATTATTTTAGGGACTCTGTATGTTGTCACTTTGGGAAAATCAATGAAAAAAAAACCCTGAGAAAATAAAAATAAGCTGAAAATAATGCGCTGTGAACCATTCATGTTAAATATGGTCTGAAAGTCTACTGAAGGTTTGGAAATTTGAGTCTGGAAAAGTATGGAATTTTGAAATTGAAAATGGGTAGGAACCCTGCTTTAAATTCAGGTGATTCATTTTTGATCTAGTCAAATATGATCCTTCACCTGCCTTCTCAAACTTTCACAGCAACAGCTGTGTTTCCTCTCGGTTTGTAAATGCATTTACAGTCATGATATCTTTCATGATGATCTCTTAATCTTCAGCAGAGAAGTGAATCAAACGGATGCTCTCCAGGTTTCGTGTGATGGTTGTTCACTGTAGATGTCACACTTTCACATGCACAAGCTCCAGTTCATCTTAAACTCTGGAGAACGTCTAAATCGAACACTGTGTCTCAACTCTAAACCTACTCTGAAACTATTTGTTCAACTAGCTTCACGCAGCAGGAGACATGTCCATAATATCTCATATCAGTGATTACTGACCACATTCCTGTGTGTAAAGCTGTAAAATTTGAAAGCAAGTATTAAAGGTGCCATAGAATGCATTGATACAATATTTTAAATTATTCTCTGATATCTACATAGAAGGTTTGTGGCTTTGGTAAGGGCAAAAATTCTCCAGAAACGGTTTTACATGTGCATTTACAACCCTAGGATTTCTCCCTAGAATGAAATGGTCTGTTATTACCTTATTTGGAAGGGTCATGAATAATAATGTTGAGCTCTGCTCTGATTGGCTGTTTCTCAGTGCGGCTCATTTCAGTAGCTCACACAGCAGGAAGGAAACACAGGGAAAATATATATTTCAATACTTTCTCGCACAGTTATATCGTTGGGCAATTATACAGTAAATAAAATGCGGGCATCGGGGAGCTGCTATTAATATGCTGGGCATTGAAACTGCTTTGGAATGCACGATCGCTTTTCACTTTCACTTTCGAGATTCGCGATCTCTGTATATACTATGGAGCAGCAGTACTTACCACACATTTTACAGGATTAGATGCTTCAGTTGTGCTCAGGATCTGTAAATCATTCGCTATCATCCTCAGTCATCTCTCCTTACTCTGTTTATGTGGTAAGGGAAATCTTATGTACTGTAATGTAACAGGCTACCGCTAGCAAGAAGCTAACCATGTCCCTTTAGTGGCTCGTGTTATTTTATTAGAACGCGTTATTTGCTTTCCATGCCTTTCTGAATACAGACACCAACCCATCCCTGCACAGCCTCTAAAATAACATTTATTTCCATGATCTGCCATTTTCGCTGTTGTCCTCGCTTGTTTCTTCACAATACCTGCAGAACTTCTGATGGTTCGGCTGGCGGCTGACCTAGAACATGGGCGGGTTTATGCAAATGTTGGGGGCGTAACTATTAGTGATCCTGACTGTTACATCACAGTCGGTGTTATGTTCTGATTCGCCTATTTTTCAGTGGTCTTTTGCATTCACGAGATTTACATAAGAAGGAGGAAACAATGGTGTTTGAGGCTCACGGTATGACATTTCCATGTACAGAACTCTTATTATTCAACTATGCCAAGGTAAATACAGTTTTCCATTCTATGTCACCTTTAAATCCTTTTCTTTTTCACTTACAGGTGATGCAGCAACAGAGAAGCACGAAGAGAAGCGCCAGCACACATCCAACAGCAATCTCCAAAGAAGATCTGTCTGGAATAAAAGATCCCGAGAGTAAGCACAGAGCTGTTCTGAACAGAGAAGCGAGTGAAATGAGATGAATTACAGGATACTCACTCGGACAGACCACTTTTTGATTGTTCCTCTGTTTTCCAGCCTGACAGTGTTCAAACTCAGACTCTATCTGCCATTAAACACCAGACCAATGTTAATAAAATCCTTCTTCATTCAATTTTATAGCAATTTTTTTCTTTTTTCTTTTTTTTTTTTGGCGTTTGCCTCAGTTTTACATCAGTTTGCATACAGACAATATGTTTTGAAATGAACTTGAATTGTTCTTATTCCACTGCCATTTTTTTTCAGCCTATATCCAGCAACATTTTATGAGATTTATGATTTACCAATGAATTCAAGTTATCTTCTCTGGAATGAAGTCTTTTAATATCTCTATTTCGCTTGTTTCAAGGAAGTTTAGATATTAGTATTGGAAAACAAAATAAAACTACTGACTGTCAAAATGAATATGTATAATCATGTATAAGAATTGTGTTATGACCCGTGATATTTCCAGCCATTCATAATAATATAATAAATGATCTAAATTGTTTAATCATCTATTCATTTCAAGCCACTGAAAAATGTCCATGATTTTTCCTTTCAATTTCCAGGTTTTCCTTGCTTGCTAATAAAGCATCTATTGTTGTGAAGATAATGATGCACATTACAGACATCAATCGGGTAAAAATGAGGTCTTATTTGATAGTTACCCTAATCAGAAGGTCTTCACAGGGACCCATGTATTCCATGTATTCCAGTTCCACTTCACATTTTTCCACTTTGCATTCCTGGAATACAAACACGTGGAAGATATTGACTGCACCGGCAGATTTTTTTCCGCTTGTTTATTTTTATTTTTTTACTTGTTTATACTCAAAACAAGTGAAAAGATTCTGCCAGTGCAATGTATAAGCAATATAAACTTGTATTAAACATACATTCTCTGAAATCAAGTCTTAATACATTATGCATTATGGCTTCTCGAGTAAATTTATCACATTTACTTAAATGTTTTATCTAATTAAGTACCGAATTTCTTTTAGTTTTGTCCTAATTGCCTGCTGTGCAGTGTTGCAGTGTTGATTTGTCCTTTGAATACATTTTAGCATGAAATGAAATATTGAGGAGAAACATACCCCTCTCCTCTCAACAGCTTTTAGTAGATTTGTTCCGTTTCTCAGTTGAATGTTGTGTCTATCCGCCACGAGGCTCGTATTGAAGCTCACCACTATTTTATCCCCACGAAGCACTGGATAAATGTCAGCATTCCACTGAGCTTCAGCTAGCAAATCAATCAAACAGAAGGAGAACAGACAGTCGCCAAAACGTTGAACAGTGTGTGATGAAGCCTCTAGCAGTGAGTATTAAACTGCATTGCGTGTTTGTATTCAGATACGATTTCTCAAATCCAGTGTGCTGTGGTTATTTAACTCATCAGATGCACAGTTTTCACCTTCATCACCTTTCCACCTCGATCACAAGCATCCCTTGACAGCAGAGCTGTGTCTCAAATGCCCCATCCCCATATCTAGTGCACGATTTCAGACATTTTGTACTGATGTCTGAAACCACAGTGAGCATTGTGATTATGATTCACATTTATAATGCACATAGCACACTTAGAAGTGAGTTTGCATGCTGACCCTGTGGTGCTCTGGTTTCCCCTCAATCCAAAGATATGCAACACAGGTCAACTGAAGACGCTAAATCACTCGCTGGTGTGAGAGTGAGTGTGTGTCTGTTAAGTGAGTGCAATGGACTATATGACATTCACTAGATAGGGAATAATGAACGAGGAGGTTTATCACAGAATATTGCATGTCCAAACACCGCTCTTATTTGTATATACATAATATTTCAGGAAGTAACTGCAGCTCTCAAATGAGACTTTAAACACAGTGAGTGGAAGCTCATAGATTTGGTGGCATTCCTGTCTGTCTCTAATAAGACAGATCAAACGATCAAAAGTCTTGCCACATAGAACAGAGAAGATGAAATGAGTGGCTATTCTAACCTGTTGTGGCATGCTTTGCATATTCATTTGCTTCATCTGATGGAGTTGGAAGATTATAGGCCACTACATAATAACTGGTTGAAGGACAAACAGGTATATTTGGCACAGTGAAACTGAACCATAACTGTCAAACAAGAGAAGAAATAGATTAGGACACAGAATCAATTACGCTGTAAAACAAAATTAGTTTTAATGGTAAAACAGAAGAAAGCTTGGTTAAGCTTACTACTAACTGGTTAACAGTATGTTCCCTTAATATATGGTGGAAAAACTGTAATGGGACTAAGAGAACATTTAAATGTTAAAATACTGTTGAATTAACAGTTTTTGGAAGAAAAAAGAATAACTCGTTTTATAATTTACGATGAAAAAAAATGTTTAAATAATTTTTTAATTATTTATTTTTTTTAGTTTTTTTTTTTTTTTTTTAAATAACTATGTTTCTTCTTAGGGTTTTCTTATCAGTTATGCAGTACATTAGGGTATATGTTACATCTTACAGTGCCCTCCACTAATATTGGCACCCTTGGTAAATATGAGCAAATGCGGCTGTGAAAATAAATCTGCATTGTTTATCCTTTTGATCTTTCATTCAAAAAATTCACAAAATTCTAACCTATCATTGAAGAAAAACAGTTGAAAGTGGGGTGAAAATTTTATGATGAAATAAATGTTTTTCTCCAATGAATGTTGGCCACAATTATTGGCACCCCTAGAAATTCTTATGAGTA
>JAFVLL020008424.1:0-13165 GCA_021397915.2 Tor tambroides
CATTCATATACAAATTCATATATATGTTTTTCCTTTTCTTATTAGCAGTGTGGCCTATTACATGTGCATGATTAACATGATATATAAAGAGGGATACATGGGGCAATATATGTATGCTAATATTGAATGTGCAGTGATGAAAACTGAAGCGCTATTCAAAACCAATGCAACAAGAATACCTGTAATTTTAAGGGGGTTTAATCAGTGTAGGTGGAAATACTATAAAAAAATTTAAAAAAACAGCAGAATACCCAGTGGATCTGCATTCATTTCAAAAGTAACTCTATTCTGTAAACAAGCTCATTTTCTGTCTCTTCAAACCTTTTTTTTTTTTTTCTTCCTTGCTTACTATCTTATTATGTGTGTGTGTGTTTGTGTGTGTTTGCGTATCTTGGGTGTATGTGGGTAGTGGAATGACCTATATCCATGAACCATGAAGAGCAGTGGTTTAGCCAAAAACACAAACTCTAAAGCCTCCTGTGTCTTTCTGCAATCTAGCAGACAAGAGAGGAAAGGAGAAGATAAATTGAAGGAAGAGAAGAAATAACATTGGATGAGATAATACAGCAGACAGGAAGAAAATGCAACTTGTGTGGTAAGTTTGGTAGATGTGCTGGATGTAGTTAGTACCGTAAACAAGAACATTAATCAGTCATCAGTGTCTAGATCTGATGGCCTGGTGCTAGAACCTGTAATTAACCTCTGTTCAAATTTTCATAAGCACCCTCAGGCTGAACCACAGACTGCTATCTGATCAAGCTGCCACTGTACAAAACAGCCCAAGGGTAATGCTACTGTAGGTCAAAATAACCTGTAAATCAGTTCAAAAATGAGCTACAGGTTGTTCTCTTAGTTAGGTTGAATGGCTAACCCAAAAGCAAGCCCTGTGAGCGTGCCAAGAGTGAAAGATAAGCATTTTGATGTTCCGATATTTGGAATGTTGGTTCTACGTAAAAAGATAAGGATTGTGTATGTAGAGATATACCTATTGAAACATATGTTTCATATTGCAGCAGTCAAGAGTCACTATATATTAGGATTATGATTGACACATGACTGCTCTAACAAAGCACAGAGTGCTGTTCCCTGGCAGGCCGCATTATCTACATCATAAGCACTAGTCTATTAAATTCATCTGCAAACAGTGAAGCTGTCAAGATGGCAAATAATACATTACAGTGATACATCTCTTAGCGTTTTAGGAGATTGTGAAAAATGTGCCGTTTCAGAGAAAATATTTAACCTGCTGAGTGGTAATGTGAGCAGGAAGAGGAGGAAACTGAGACGATATCAAGGACGACTACAGCATAGCTGGCTATATTGAAAAGAAACAAGGATTAAATTGAAGAGAGCAACATTTATAGCCCTATTCAGGGCTTAGGGAAATTTGTTGGACAAATGTTCTTTGTAATTTTAATCCTGTTTCTATCAAACATGAATATGTTGTTCTTGCATAACCTCGATCAAAGTTAAGAAACAAATTATCTACAGTTTTTCGGCTAAGTCAAGGAACCTTTGAGAAATGTATTCATGTCTGGACGGAAATGTCTGCAATTGTGAATATTGTATTTTTACAACACTCCTGCTCATGTATTTTGACCTTTATTAAATACCATAACTAAACTAACATTTTTTGGTAACACTTTATTTTAGGGTCTCTTAACTAGTTGCTTATTAGCATGCATATTACTAGAATATTAGCCATTTATTAGTACAAATTAAGCACATATTAATGGCTTATTCTTCATGACCTTATTCTACATTCTAATCCTATCCAATACCTAAACATAACAACTACCTTACTAACTATTAATAAGCAGCAAATTAGGAATTTACTGAGGGAAAAGTCGTAGTTAACAGTGAATAAGTGTTCCCTGTTCTAA
The DNA here is from genome assembly GCA_021397915.2 of Tor tambroides. Taxonomy (NCBI): domain Eukaryota; kingdom Metazoa; phylum Chordata; class Actinopteri; order Cypriniformes; family Cyprinidae; genus Tor; species Tor tambroides. Next base: position 1,884 of record JAFVLL020008424.1, read on the forward strand.
AGTGCTACCCATTTTTTTTTTTTTTTCTTGGACTGGCTGGTGTTCATAAAATGTTCAAACTGTAAAAACAGAATTCAATAAGGGGAGTCAGTCGCAGAGTGTTCAGAATGGCCACTGGAGTAGATCAGGTAAGTTTGACTGTCATCTTAATTGACACCTTACAACGTAAAAAAAAATAAAAATAAATAAATAAATAAATATATTTCAAATAATTCTGATCTTCTGAATTTTCAATTCATCACATGTATCATTTCAATGTATATCACGGTTTTCACAAAAAAAAAATAAAAATAAATAAATAAATAAAAATCAACATTGACAAAAATAAGCACCAAATTAGCTCATTAACATAATATCTGAAGGATCATGTGACAAAGAATACTAGAGTAATGGATGCAGAAAATTCAGCTTTTCTGTTACAGGAATAGATTACATTTAAAAATAATAATAATAATAAAATAAAATAAAATAAATGAATAAAATAAATAAAATAGTTATTACAGTTATGAAATATACGGTTATAGTAATAAAACCCTTATTTTGCATTGTAATAGTAGACTCCTTTCAAAAAAAAAACAAAAAAACTTAAGCCTCATACTTTTGAACATTAGAGTACAGATGTCTATTTTAATGAGTTTTCATGATGCTCCCTTAGTAAAATATTAAAAGATCCCAATTCTATTCAAATCATAAATGTCCTAATAACTGTATCCCAAATGCTGTTCAGAAAACTAATCTTGTCTGAATAGCACTCATGACTGCCAGTTTAGTTTCAATACTTTATAATAGTCACAATAGTAAGCTATGTCATCATCTATAAACAATTTGTCAAATTAAGATCAACATGCAATGTTTCATACTCGCTCTCAATTATAATTTTCTGTTGTTTTTTTGTTGTTGTTGTTTTTTTCATTCTATAGATGGTTTAAACGAGCAGTAAATGTATGTCATTAACAAGATGAATATCCAAATAAGCTCATTTGGATTTCAAATCTCTGCTGCACATATTTTTTCTTCTGTTGTGTGTCCTCGTATTGTTCTTTTATTCCCATGGTGCTAAACAAACAAACACGTTTAGTGTCCTGGCTTCCTAAAAGAGCACATAATAACGTGTAAAGAAGACAGACTAACATGGTGAGAAAAAGAGTGAGCGAGAAGAGGCTTGGCTTTATAATAAGATTTAAACTTAATCTTAGAATCTAACTTTTACCTAACACAAACTCCTCAAAGGATGTTTTGTCAAATTGCATTTCTGTGTCTCCCCCCGCCCACCCCAAACACACACACATGCACACATATGTTCCATGTTTTTCGAAACTGTTTTATTTTCTTTCCTTTACCTTTTTTCATTCACTTCATTTCCTGTGTAACAGAAGACCTTTCGGTGGACTGGAGCAAAAGAAGGCGTTTATCATGAATAAATCAATGTCAATGTGGCAGAAAAGCAAAACTCCATTTCCGGGGGCTGTGGACACATTACTCAAAACATCCCTGCCGTGTCACCCTCAAACATACACACATACATACGCTCGCTCGTTGTCATTGTGGCGTCCTTCATCAATAGCCTGACTCCCCTGTTTAGATAGAAAGGGCCATTTGTGAGTCTTAGCCCAGGTCCAGAAGACAATTATGATAGCTGCGATTAAGAAAACAATTATTCCAGAGAAGTAATTATCCTCTAATGTTTGAACAAACAGAAGCAGAGAGAGAGAGAGAGAGAGAGAGAGAGAGAGAAAGAAAGAACCCAGGGCCATTCGAGATTAACCTGGTGTTCACACTGTGATGGCCATTACATACAGGGGTGGTGAAGAAGTGATCAAACTACTGATGTTACAATACAATACACACCAATTCACGCTCACATTCAAATACAAACGGCCCTCAGGTTATGTGACTCAACACACACGGTTGTTCCCATGCAATTACTTTTTTTTGCAAAAATATGCATATATTCATAACAAACACCTCGAAAGAGCTATATCCTGTCCTTGCTGCTAATTTCAATTGTCACTTTAAAAAAAAAAAAAAAGTAAAAGTAAAACAGATACAGCAGGAGGGAAAAAAAATAAAATCCAGCACTCCAGAAATGAAATGCAATTATTTCAGTAAATGTTGAAGAAAGAAGAATAACTAATAATAATAAATTAAATTAATAAAGACAAGATGAAAGGATGCTATCGACAGTTGCTTTGCATACAAGTGAATGTGAATGAACACAAAAAATGCATCTGGGTTTGGCTCTTGTCCAGGCAAATCCTGTGAGTTTCCCTTTGGCCCTGAGGCAAATTGAAAAACATAATAAAAAAATAAAATCATTTGAGAGCTAGTGGTGAAGTACCTCCTTTTTACGGACAAGGCCAATTTCCTCTATGAGCTGTAATGAGAGAGTGTCTCTTTCTACAATCAACATACTTCACACACTCAATGCAGATTAATTAAAGGTGAAGTGTTTTTGTTTTTTACACCCCTATCTGAAGATATGTTTTTTGTTCCAGTTGAATGTGCAGAGACAAGTACAAGTAAGCCATTCAAAGGCTGAATTCCAAAACAGTGTAAACACTGCAGCACTTTTAAATTTCAACCCCTGTCAACTCCTAGCTCAACCAATGGCATGAGATTGGAGGCGGGACAAGCCAATGCCGACCAATGCAAGACGGGGAGTGTTTTAGTTTTACTATTTTTACCTGCTAAAAAAAAATGGTTTTAAGTCAGTTATTTATATCTTTTGCTGGAGTGTGTCAGTAGGAGTCTATCTATCTATCTATCTATCTATCTATCTATCTATCTATCTATCATTTGGTCTACTGTATGTGAAGCGTAATAACAGTTTATTTAAAAAAAGATAACACTTTACAATAAGGTTCCATTTGTTAACATTAGTTACCTACATTAGATAACATAACTAACAGTGAAAAATACTTCTAAAACATTTATTAATCTAAGTTAATGTTGATTTCAACATTTACTAATGCATTATTAAAATCAAACATTGTATCTATTAATATTATTTAATGGACCTGAGCTAACATGGACTAACAATGAACATTTTATTGCATTTTATTAGCAAAAGAAATACATAAAGATTACTGTAACAATGCATAGCTCATTGTTAATGTTAGTTAATGCATCATTATAGTTAACAAATGGAACCTTATTGTAAAATGATAATTTTATTTTATTTTTTAATATTAATTTTTATTATTTCACTTTTTTATGACAAAAAAAAAAGTATTGTTAAGGCAGCCTAGTGTTTTTATATATATATATATATATTTTCCCCGTTATATTACATTTTGTTGTCATGCTATATATGCATATTAATATAAGATTATCATTTTTTTTTTTCATTCTTTGATGAGCATTTTGTGGAATTTATCTCCCCAAAAATATTCAAATAATTGTAGTTTTTAGTAAACGTATACTTTAATGATTCCATTTACTTCCACTACAGTTTTTCCCTCTTCTTTCCTCTTTCTGCATTTACTGTATCTCTGGCAAGTAACAAAGAATCTCTCGTATCGCTGAGATGCCGGGTGTAAGTGAGGCTTCAGACGGCTCCAGCTTCTTTCAACAATTTCACTGGCCACAAAGACCCCAAAAATCTCATCTCCACTGCTCGCCTGTCTTCGTTCCCTTCAAACAGGCATCTACGAGCTGGGCGAGATTTAGTTTCTCCGAAGATAGAAGGATAGCAGCTCCGCACATCAGCCTGCTTCAAAGGGAGGTGCTATCAGACCCTGCCATCGCCATGGCAATGACGAAGATACCAATCCTAATCCCCATGTAAAAATGAAAACCCCCCGAGTGCTCGTGGGACTTCTTCGAGTACACTTCGCATCTCCGGCTCTCTCCCTCTTCTCTGGCTGTCTCAATTCCAGATCTAAGTCACTAAGATTAGAATGTACCTTAGCGTGCTCTCGTTCGCACTTTCTCTAATTGAAATATTGGGAGTGAACTTTTTTGTGGCTTTGGAGTTGTTGCTCTTAAAGGAAGCTGTCATTTTGTAGCGATCTGGGATCAGCCTCCTCTCCTGGTAAACAAGATAAAACAGGTAACTGGAAATCATACAGAGCGACTGGATTTGTTTGAGTGGTAAATGTGTGGCTTCCATGTTGTTACTCTGTTGGGTTGACTCAATAGCTCCTTGCCTGAGGGCTATGGAGAGTCAAACGTATTATTAGCAGCGTGAAAACATCCCTGGGGCCAGCTAAACAAATAAGACACACACGCGATCCTGGAAAGATGGGAACAAGACAAATGACAGAAAGGGAGAATTTCTAGATGAACTCACAATGTTACAGAAGGGTACAAGAGGGCCTTCTTTATATCTTTCAAGAATCAAGTTTAAAACACATGTATCAGGTTCTTAGTAATGTACGCTACGCATTCTTGTTGGCTTCAAATGGTTTTATAAAAATTCAAATGAACATGTTTTACTTTATACTTTGAATTATTATTTCAATATCATTTGATTATTAAGTTTTCTTTCTAGAACATCATCTTAATAAGGTTTATTTTTGTTTCATCTCGATATCAGTTCAATTTATATAATTATTTGGTAACACTTTAGTATGGGGGACAATTCTCACTATTAAGTTGCTTATTAGTATGCCTGTTATTAACATATTGGCTGTTTATTAGTACTTATAAAGCACATATTCTGCATGACCATATTCTACATCCCTACCCAATACCTAAACTTAACAACTACCTTACTAACTATTAATAAGCAGCAAATTAGAAGTTCACGAGCCAAAAGTTATAGTTAATGGTTTGTTAATAGTGAGATTTGGACCGTAAAATAAAGTGTGACCCATAATTTAAAAGTAGTGAAGGATTGGTTTTTACAGTTGAACAAAAATACAGCAAACAGTACAGTACAGTAAAAATTGCCAGTAACACACTGAAATAAACACAATTTCTAAACATGACGTAGAAAGACTGAGATTGTATTTTGTAATGTTTCTTAAAAAACATACTGCAATAATTTTTGTTTTATTTACTACTTCGAAAAGGTGTTTATAACATTACATTGTTTTTCTACTCATTAGTACTGTACTGTGGATATGTATTATTTAGTTAGTTATTCAATTAAAATATATACATAAAAATATAACATATTCTACATCCCTAATCCTACCCAATACCTAAACTTAATAACTACCGTACTAACTATTAATAAGCAGCAAATTAGGAGTTTATTGAGACAAAAGTCATAGTTAATGGCTTGTTATTAGCGAGAATTGGACCTTAAAATAAAGTGTGACCATATATATATATATATATATATATATATATATATATATATATATATATTTAACAAATGTTTTATTTTATTTAGCTGTATTTAGTGATTGATGATTGCATTTTGTATCATATTATTATTTATTTATCTGGTTATTTATTTTCTCTTTTTCTTTGAAAACCCCTTGAATATTCCACTCTACAAACACATAAATTCTGGGTAGTGTTTGTTCATTGGCTGAATCTAATCTTGTTCTTACCCATTAGACCCGACCATAGCCAGCTGCTATATAGGCCAGAGAGATCCAACAGGTTGACAGGTTAATGGCCAAATGGACAAGAACAACTAGGTTGATCAAATGACAAAAGGGCCTTGCTGGTCAAGTAGACCGAAGAGAGATATGGACAGAGATAGACAGAGAGAAATAAAGGTAAAATGTTCCACCTGTTCACAGACTACAGGTAATCACAATAAGTTCTGTAACATGAGATGAAAAAAAAACAAAAAAAACAAGCATCACATAGTTTGAGCAAACACGTGTATGTTCGAGTTAAGTACGGGCCAGCTAGGTTATCATGTTTATGTTTTACATTTATTAAGACATTGTGAGGTAAACTAGTCTCTTGTGGATATCACACAGTATGATCTTGATGAACTTTACAGGTGTAAAACAGGCATAAATGTCATATTTAAATTAAGAAATTTGTAAAATAGCAAATTTTAATTAATAGATTATGGGTAGCTTTAATACGTTCCTTGAGGGAACTACTGTAACTATCCAAATAAGTGTCTGGACATGTGAATAAAATGTGAATAAAAAAACATTTAATTGACCAATTGTGGTTTAAAAAATATGTGGCTTGTGTTCAGCTTGTGTGTCACAACACGCTTTGAACTTGACAAGCAGGTTTCTTTACCAAATCAAACGCACCGACATTTACTCACACGCACACGCTTATCCTCTATTTCTTTGACAACACACATCAAGAGCAAAGACAGCACATGCTGCACTTCTTAAATTACTATAATGAGGCATAGAACGAGGGTTAACACAGCCATGTTAATGCTACCCGTCACGACTCGCCTGAATATCAAAGAAAAGGCGCTCTCAAATCATATAGAAGTTCTCTCTTTAGAAACCGTACTAATGAAATTTAAATGGTGCTCTTACAAGTTGTATTAAAACTGGCAAATAACATATTTTTTAGATTTATATTTGCAACATGATCTATGTGAGTCTACTGACTAGAATCAGAATCAGATGTTATTGCTTATACAGGGAATCTGGCTTGGCAGGTGCTGACATTGGATAGAAATTAAGTTTGAAATATATGCCAGAAGTAGACAGCAGTCCTCAAATGCTTAAATATGAGGGGTGAAAAGGCCAATCATAACACAGAGTAACTATTATGCACTGCATAATGATTTATCTGGCTTAACATACACATATGCACACGTTACCAGTACGCCTAACAAAGTTTTATCAATATTTTGCCTGCACAATGTCCAAGACGCCATGACGTCTTACATACAATAACAAAACTGATGCCAGTGTGTTTGGAATTCAGTATCAAATACCATTCAAGATCACAGGTCTGGTTTATCTAAACATAACAGCCCCATTGAAACATTGGCGTTATTGTTTATTAAATGAAACAGAGAATTGTTTAAAATATTACCGGATCAAATATCACCATGTTGGTTTATGTGTAAACATCTTCTGACACATTTACAGTACCTGCTATACATCACTGATTAGACTCTATGGTAACACAGCCTGCACATGTTTAACTGGACCGAGTTGGATACCTCATGCCCTCTGCTTTTTGTCCCCATGATGGAGGAGACAGCAAAGTTTATGCGTCGCAGTTATATGAAAGTTATGCAGAACGCTTCAGGCTCATTGTGGTTACATGTAGCAATAAATGGAATGATGTGTGTACAAACAAGTTTTCAATAAAAACCCCAACAAATTCAAATCACAGAGGTGTGTATAAATATACATAAAGGTGCTGTTTATAAAGTAGCCCAGAGCATTTGAATAATCTCAACTGACTGTGTCCAGACAAAAACATGGCAAGGTTGCAGGTTTTCTTCGCTGGTTTAAACTCTGCAGCATATGCAAACCAGACACTACCCGGTGGTTCCAAGATCAGCTTATATCTGTCACTTTATAAACCAACTGGTGTGCTCCTAAAAGGTCACATACCTGCACAGCAGAGAAAAATACTGCTGAATGCAGAAAATAAAGTAAGACTAATGCAACTAATGCAATCTATATACAAGATGGAACTCAACCAGAACAAGCTTTTTACCACCGCACTTATGAACGTATGGGTATTTGTTATATGGAACGAATTCAAGCAGCAAAGTAAATGTTAAGACTGTGAGCATATGCTTATGTTTTACTGTATGCTACACTAGACAATGTTTTAGATTTTTACTCATGCAACAGGTGTGCAGTATTACTTACCTCTATCTATATGGACTGCATTTCATCATAAACCTAAGTACTTGCCATCAATGGTCTCCACGATCAATTTAGCTGGCAATGCTTTTGAGAAATGCAAGCCCTGGCCAATATTAAAACTCTATACTGTATTTTGTCTAATTTTTGTTTTTTTTAAATTCTATGAGTGAATTTAGGCATCATTTTATTAAAAATGGATATTCATTTTCAAATTTACTAATTTGCTGCTGATTACATTTAACAGTTTTGTTAATGTCTTTAAACATTAACTTTATATGAGAGTTAGATGATGGGAAAAAATAATCTAACATAATACAATCTAATAAAAATATGTACAATATGCATGTGCAATTACATATCCAATAGCTGACTGGTATTAAACCGAATACATTTTTGTTTTGATTTCAATGAGATTTGTGTTTACTTTGTACAATAAACCATTCTGGCACTGTGTTAAATCACTACTTCAAAACTGGGTCTTAAAGCAAAATCAGTTATGAAGCAACACTATAACCCAAACCATTTGGTTTGAGGGAAATGTAAAGGGGCAGTGAGTCACTGGCTAATCTGCAGTGAGCGCAGTCACCACTGGATGTGTCACTCTAACATCTGCAGGTCATATTATGGGCTGCGGCAATTAAAAACCCAAATAGCAAACTCTCCGCTTCTCTTTTTACATTCATTTTACCTTTACCTTTAGCCCCTTTTTGGTCCTCCTGCACCACACACATACACACACACACACTCCTTTTTTTCTTTTCTTTTTTTTTCAAAGGGAATTAACAAGCTACTATTAATTTGAGTTCAGTGACTCTGCTTAAGCATGAGCTCGGGAAAGAAAAAGGGGGGTGGGGGGGTGAAGGGATGGAGGAAATGAGGAGAGAGAAAATCCTCAGCAGAATCCCCATGAATAAGTAATAGACCAGCTGTATGATTTTTCATAACTAAAAGAACGACAGACGAAGAAAATGTTCATCTCCAAGAGAGATTCCCTCTCTTCCAAGACAAATCCCCCTGTTAACCCCTCACACACACGCTCTCTCTCTCTCTCTCTCTCTCTCTCTCTCTCTCTCTAACTCACACACACACTTGCACTGTTACAGCAGGGCTGATGTCTGATGTCAAGCATCGCAGAAACCACCTGATCTTGAGTATCTGGAGTAGCATATGTGTGTGTTCAAAGTGTATGTGTGTCTGTCTGTCAGTGCTCAGTTAGATCTGTTGGATTAGCTAAGTTTAATTGGATATGAGGACCTTTCGTTGCCCTCTCATCACTTCCTTTGAGCAGAATTAAAATTAGCATAAGAAAAAAAAAATTAAAGGAAGCATTTGCTTATCTTGTGTTGTGCCAGCAATCAGCTCTTAAATGTGATCAGAATGTTTCCCCACTCTAATATGTTCATACACGTTACATTAAATATCACATTTTATTGTATAGCTTTGCAACAAAACATTTTTTGCCGATTTTGACTGATCAGGAACCAGCATTTAAATTCTTTCCTTTCCTATCCTTCATTACAAAACAGCACCCAAAGCTGGGTCAGCTGAGGATCGTCTAAAAGCCCTGCAGAGACTGTGAAACCCCTCCTTCTGCAAACAAATATGGCTCACTCTTCTCGCTGTTCTCTTTCATTTCAAATTCATTTTTCTATATGGTGACTGCTGCTGTCTGTATGTGAGCTGCTGTATAATCTGTCCTTTTTCATTGTCTCATGCTCTTTAGTATCTTATCAGTTCTCTCTCGTTTCATCAGCTCTGAGCAGCTGACATGGCACACTGACATAACAACAACACAAAGGCTTGACCTGCGCACAGAAAATACACATTTTCCATGCCAATATCAAGAGGTCAAGGCCTGGCTGGTTAGTATGACCCACTTAGCCCTTTTTGATAGATGCTGTAACTACACACTCAACTACACAATATCTTTCTCCATTGACAGCCACTCAAATGCAGCTGTACATTTTGAAGGTATACAGTTTAAATAGTATTTGTATTATTTTTTACTACTAACAGTAATATTAATTAATTAACACCATGCTCTTTTAAGGTTAAGTTTAGAATGAGGGTTTGGTTTAGTGTTATATCCATGTAATTATTCATAATTTACTGGTAATATTATAGTGAGCACATGTAACGTGACAAAGTCACTGTAAAATATTAATTACTAATTTATTTTAAATATTATACATCCAATAATAATATAATATAATACTAGTCTATTTCTAAAATATTATATTAATATATTTGAAAATAGCATTATATCAATGTATATAAAATTGTTAGATATGTCTCCCTTTCTATGGCCTTTGATGTTACAGCTCAGTATAGTTGCTAGTAAATGCTGTGAGACTTTCCTTTCCATCTGCCAGTCAGCATTGTCATGACGTCATCAAAATCACAGGCATTCTCAGGTAACTGGCTATTTTCGAATCACAGTTGTTTTGCGTCAACCATGCAACTGCCATTGAGATGAATGTGAACGACAACTGTGGCTCAACAAACTGACATGACCAAACACATTCGAAACTCAAGCGTGTACACACAATCACTGCATAATAAACAACAAACGTAATACAAGCAAACATGTCGGGAGAGAGGGGCACATATGCACACACATTATGTAAATGGTCAAAAGCTGTAATTGTCAAACACTGCCTCTATATGAAAACGCATTCAGGGTTTGTGTATGTGTGTGCAGTCAGAAGTATTTGGATTGAGTTTCTCTGCACTGGCTCTCCTTGACACTCTGTTTATCAGTGTATGGCAGACAGAGAAAAAAAACATTAGATGTAATCACGGAGAACGCTAGCCCAGAGCACACAGCGCATACGATTTACATGACGACAAACAAATCAAAGCAAACATAAAATAACCCCAGACCAGGCTGCCATGGTTTGTGTCACTGGGCTATACTTTGACTAAACCGAGCGGAAAGTAGCACCAAAATGCTAGTTATTATACAGAAAGTCAAATCGTTTCTATTTTAATCTGAAATTATAAGGGGAAGTGGGTTATTTGTATTAAGAGAGTAATTTATTCCAAAATAAGGCTTAAACCCGAAGTTGCATGCCATGCACTGGGTTTCCGGTGATTTCCGAGGAAGTAATTCTTCTCAAATGTACCATAATGGAGAAAAGGTGGAGGAAACTGATTTTTGTTTGCGTTATGCTGTGTTATACTTTGTTTCTTTCCTCTTTTGGTTATAACTGACAGTATCTGAACATTGAATGTGTGTGGGTTGGATAAATGTGTGTGTGCTCTGATATTACTGATTAAGTAGCACTCACAGATGTCCCTGCTCAATCTTTGATCATTACGTGTCGCCGCCAGACCCTAAACAGAAAATCAGAGGGATGTTTTGCATGCAAAAAGAGGAAGAGGAAAAAGAGGGACCAAAAACAATCTCGCAAACAAGAGAGAGAACATAAAGAATAAGGGGTGCATAATTAGAGCTCTTTAATAAAGCATGAGCTGGAGAAAGCCGAGCCTCTTTGGGAGGAGGCAGAGAGCCTAGATACTCCTTTTAATGCTATTGATTGGGAAATGATGTGTGTGTGTTTGTGT